>WSFP011465600.1:0-18394 GCA_009831015.1 Picea engelmannii
AAGAAGGGTAATACATGTGTAAGTAGATGAGGAGATGTGGATAGAGTTTAATTTAAGGTTTTAGGTGAAAGGTTATTTAATTCACATTTGATTTATAAAGAAAATATATTAAAGAGGAAGTGATTTAAAAGAATAAAGTATTAGGTTATTTTTATTTTTAATGGTGAGAAGTTAATCTCATCCTAAGTTTGATAGGTTTTTTAGTTTTTAATGTTATGTTTTTAGCTTTGCACTTGAGTTATTTATGTTTAAGTGTTGGTTTTGATTTAGAGAATTGTACTATTCTAACATATTTTGGATAAATAAAAACTTTTGAATAAAATTTACATGTATAATTATGTATTTTGGGGTTTGATTTTTAATTTTTATCTCTTTCGACTTAAATCTAAGTTTGATATTCAATTTTTAACCTTGTTTACTAAGTCTTAATATCTAATTACAACTCCATGTTCTAACCTAACTATTCTACACTTTCTAGGGATATGTTTCTTGTTTTTGCTTTTCATAGTTAGGGTTATTGAATGTTCATAGAATTACCTTCCTTGCCCCCCCTTTTTTTCTTCTTAATGTCTCTCCACTCAATTGACTAGTGGTTTGAAGCCAATGGAGGCTCTAGTAAAATCAACTATTGTCCTTTGATACAATGGGAGATATTCTTTCTCTTTTTTAATATGATTTGTCTGATATGTGTCACCTCTTCATCCCCCATAAGGTTTATTAATCATAATAATATTTATAAGAGGAGTTGGCACTTTGGCATCAATAAATCCATGTCAACATCACCTACCTTAGAATCAGAGGTTAAAACCTTTAATGTTGATGTTTTGGGCATTTAGTGACTTACGTCATTTTTTGGAGGTGTCTTGTGAGGATTCATCTAAGATTGATTCCAACCTCTAGGTTTATGCTTTCCCCTTCTTTCCTTAGGAGACCTTAGCCTTTGGGAAAGCATATTTTTGATGGTTTATTCGATAGACCCTACATCTAAATGCCACAATTTCATGTTAAAGTTGTTGGATCCATTGAGAATTATTCTACTTTGAACTATCTTATCTTATAGGCCTAGACTTGGGCCAAGCTATACATAGATTCGAGCATATGTAATGATGCCCTTTTAGACGTGATTTATGTCAAACTTTAGAAATTTACCCAGAGTATTTCCAATTCTTTCTTGAACTTGAACAATCCATAATTGTATAGGGATATTCACTGGTCTCACCCACATTAGACTTGTTTTTATAGACATGGTAGTTGGGTTGTAATAGTGTGACCACGGTTTGATGAAGAGACCATCTCTACCCCAAAACCATGGTCCCTCTTCAAAGACCTTTATGTGATCTTCAATATTGTGAAAAAAACCAATAAAGAAACATTTTGGAACAAATATTTACTGAATGCTCTATGGTCTAGGTGTCACTCTCAAATAGTGGTTGATGATGGCCAAGATCAATTGAATTAACAAATCAAGGCACGACCTTAATAAATAATGTTGATATTTTTAATCTCTAAAATTTGCATATACACCATTGGGTTGTCTTTTTATCTCTCCACAATGAAGGATCTTGGTTGAGGGTTCACATCATCAAAATGGGAAGAGGATTTGTATGACCTTTTTTAAGGAGAAAGTATTTGAATATTATTTCTTTTCACCACACCTAGAATGGGGTAATAGCCAAAATTTTTAAGGAGAAAATTGTTCCTCTACTTAGAACCCCCATAGACAAAGTTAGAGGGAAAGGATTGATTCCTTTTTAACATTATAATTAATGAAGTTGTGACTACTTTCTAGTTGCTTGTTTGAGAATATTAGCCATCGTTGATTAAGAAAGATCCCCTCCTTGGCCCATATTCCAAAATTCACACTATTAATAGTCTCCAAGATCTCCACATATAGAGTGATAGTTTTCTCAAATAGGGTTTTCACAAAGATTTGAATGCTCCCTCACATGTGAAAACCAAACCTTTCTTGTTGACATTTTTAAAATAGTTGGTCGACATCCTCTCAAGTATTTCATACATTTTTGTAAATAATTGGAAGGCATTCTTTGATATTTGGCAACTCGCCAATATTTCTCTAGTGGCTTCTTACTTCATTCTTGGCATTTGCTTCATAATGTTGAACCAAAACTATCATTGGTGCTTGTAATTATATCATGTAGCATGCCAAGCAATGACATGTCCCTTCCTTATATTTCTTATTGGTAACCCTTCCTTATGTTATTCATCGACCCCTCTTCTTTTGCAACTTACATGTGTTTGATAATTCCCTTCTAGCTCTCATTTGCTACAACCCAAAGTTGCTAACACTTTCATGCATGTCTATGTGCCAAGAAGAACACTTGCATTTGGAAGATTATGTGTTATAAAAATCGTTCCCCTCCTCATTTCATGGTGACCAAAAACCTTATTACTAAATGCACTCATAACTATGATCCTCATCCTCTCCCCTTTTAGTATTACATTCTAGTTGTGGTTATCTATATACTTTTATTCCTAGCTGTGTATTTGCATTGGCTATTGACTACATATTTTTGTTAATGCTTGGTTGTGTACTTGTAATTTTTTTTGACATCATCTCATAATTACAACTGTATGTCAAATGCCTTTTATTTATATCAATTGTTTAAGGGTGTGCATCACTCTTTCATATAGTTTGGGTTAAAAAGGAAGGTTATATATCTATTTTAGATATTGTTGAGATCAATAAGGTAGTTTTGGCTATAAGTAGAAGTTGCATATGTGTATATGTCTCAACGTTGTTATATTCCTTACATCGAGTTAGTCAGTGCCCATAAATCCATATCATGTTACATATACCCTAGATCCAACCATGGCTATCAAAGGTTTTGTTGTTGCAAGTTGTATGTTGCATATCACATTGAAATAATTGGGGCTAACAAAGGTTTTGACTAAGAATAATCACTCTTAACTCCTTTATCATGTCATATTCCCAACTTAGGGTGGCATTCTTGTGGGAAACACCTATATTTTGGTAGTGAGCCTATTGCATACAACCAATTTTATAAGTCATATCAATCATAGTTGTGTATTGTAGTTGTGATTTATTTGTATTCTATTATATTTTTTCTCTTTTCTTAAAAGAAACACTTGTATCAATCATAGGTAAGTATTGAAGTTGTAAACTATTTGTATTCTATCATATTTTTTTCTCTTTGCTTAAAGAAATGAGTAATAACATTATGCAGTGACCTCAAAATTGAGCCAACGATAGATTGGCATATGAGCAATGACATATTTATTTAATTGTTGCTATTATGTAGTGACCTACAAATTGAACCAAAGGTATCTTGACACATGAGCAATGAAAATTTGATTTAATTGTTTATTTTTATGTATTGTGTTGGGGAAGCACTAAAAACCAATACATTGATTCCTCAACCAACCACATGGTTGCGCCATGCTGGTAGAGAAATCCACATGTAACTGCAGTTGCAGAATGAATGCACAATGAATTCTTCAGCTATGGAACATGTAGATGGAGAATCCATAAATTCATAAACATATGAAACTATATAACAAATAAAATGACAATATATATATACAACAAAACATTGAATGAAGGATAAAACCATTATGAAAATAAATAAAAAAATATATAATATATGAATAGAGGGGATTCAACCATCAGTTGCATATTTAGAGTGAGCCCTTACTCCAAAGAAAGCAAGGTGTTGAATCCCTCAATATGAAACATTATTCACAACAAGCAAGTTAAAAAAAACTTTGATCTTACATTCACTGAAAATTTAGAATTACAATGTACCAATTGGAAGAAAATGGTTCCAGGTCTTGCTAGCTTTGTCAGGTAACCTATCCTAGGCTACAATGATTATTTTAAATACAAAATGAGCTTAGGGATTCTCTAGAATAGATCCCAAGGAATTCATGACTTCCTTCAACAAAATTCCTACATATCAACAATCTTTTTTTGGCCATTATGAATACCTTGAGAAGTGGACAATTTACTTGAATTATGTAACTTCACCACTTGCTGTGTGGCTTCCTCGAGCTATATCCTAACATGTTTACTGTGCCACATGGCGAGTCATGCTCTCAATCCCTTTAATTTTGGACTACGAGGTTTTGAAAAGAATCTAAGAATTCCACAACAAAGAATTTGTTACTTGAAATAGTTGTGAGTTCTACAACACACACATCTTTCACAAAGAGGTGAGCCACACAAAATACATTATTTCACAACATAAAATTCCTTCCTTGAAGTAGCTATGAATTCTTCAATGCACACATCTTTCACAAAGAGGTGAGCTATATAAAATAGAGTATTTCACAACATAGAATTCGACGACATAGTATTATGTAGCCTATGGAAATAACACATCTAGACCGAGTTACTCATGAAACCTAAATATGCTATCACTTTATTTTGAAATCATCCTAAACACATCAATATACAAGAAAATACTAGATAAACTGAATTGGATAATAATTATTAACTATGGCAATATTTCAAGTATGGAAGGAATATTTTGGGGCTTATGGAAGGAAAAGTAGACAAGAAAGGATGGACAAAAGTAGAAAATTTAGAGGCTCATCACCCAGAGAAGGTGGAATATCTTGTCTTGGACAAATCCCAACGCCTATAATGGAGGTTTGTGTCCCTGCGAAAGAGTTAGAATTATAATTGAGGGCACGTGTAGAAAAAATGCAGGATAAAATGATTTTGAGTGACAAAATAAATTGAAAGGTCATGAGAGGAAAATTAACAGGTCAATAAATAAAAACTGTGGAAAATTCAAGGGACAACCTATCTTCATCTATTATTATAGGTTGATTAATAGTCTTATGAGTTTAATCAATGATTGGTTAAAGGTTGATAGTAATCTAATGAGTTTGTTATTGCAATATAGTGATTATTGTGAATAGGTATAACTATGTGATTTATGCAAGTGTGTCTATTGTGACTATTAGCTCTAGTCTATAGACTAGAGTCCACTTAGGTGTCCAACAAGGTCCATTATAGTCTAGTGATGACATATTCAATCCTTACAAGAGGGAAGGTCTCACCTAAGGAACATTTCCAAGATGTCATATAGGTAGATTAGGTTGCAAGAGGAGATTTACCATTCAAACTTGTGCTTAAGAAAAAGCTAGTTCATTTCCTTACTCAAATCATTCATGACTCACAACATCATTCCAAACATTCATAATAAAGGTAATAGATAATATATAGTTGAAACAATATACTAATAATCCATGTAACAAAGTACAACCATAATTTGAATAAAATGGGGGTGTTTTATTACTTTGATCTAGAACTATCAACATATACAACATTATGTCCACAACATAAATATGGACCTGCCAACCATCAACCAACTATAACAATAACTATAACACCCGCAGCCATAAAAATAATCACAACTAAACCTTTCCCATAGATCCTAATGGATATTTATACAATTTTGGTCTGTGGTAATTTTTGACTACGTTGAAACCCAAATTTAACTAACTTGTTAGACTATATAATTACAATCCATCATGTACTAATAACTGATAGCTGATGTAAGCCACAAAAATAGGTATTATTTCTTTTTATGTCCAGATGCCACAAGGTTGATTGGATTATTTCCCTTGCTCCACTCGTGCACTTGTAAGTTTCACTACTACACATGGAGTCAAAATTTGACAAAAAACTTCCAACGACAAGGATAAATTCAATTATATCGTCACAAATTACAACATAATATTAATTTTTTTTTTCTAGGTGCTCCGATTAACGTCGGACTTTCGACGAACGAATATATCCATCGAAATTTCGATGAACCTATAAGATAGTTCGTCGATCTATCGATGAATCTAGAGGATTCCAACTACCCGTTTGAAAACAGTTTAATGGTCACTGACTTCACTGACTTGGTCAAGCTTGACATAGTCAACGTTCGACAAAACATCAAAGGAGGTTAGTGTTTTCAACTATTTGGTTGTAGGTGTGACGATTATAAAAGCTTTTTATGCTCATTTTTCGTTGCATGATTTATTATTCTTTTTGCTATGTGCTACTTGCATCAAATCCAATTCTTGATCTGCATAGCTCTGGTTTTGTACTTCGAAGTTTACACGTTCTTAATACTACTTTGTCTCTTTTTTAAATACCCAGATTAGATGCCTAACCCTTAGACCCTCTTTCATTTGGGGACACAAAGTTTTCCCTGGGAAATAGGTATGAACATGTCTACTCAATTCCATTTAATTACTATACAATTTGTCTTGGTGTAGTTCTCTTTTATTGCTTGATTTTATTACTTGATTATAGTCAAGCTTTGGAACTTATGTGGTAAAAATGTATGGTTTTGATTTGTTGATTAATTGTTGATTACTGTTATAAAAAATCTATGACGAAAATGGATTAATTCTCTAGTACATATGGGGTCAATATAATTAGATGGCATTTGTATCGTAAGAATATATAATTCGTATATTAATGTACTTATATTGCTTCAATGGATTTTGTTGTAAATATAGGAAATGCCAATGCTAACACATGAAGAGAGTCAAAGGAAGATTGCTAGGTTAAGGGCTGCATGGGAGGCACAGGTCGGTACTGATGGGAAATATTATTTCCCTTGCAATCAATGTAGGGGCTTGAAAAGAAGAAGACTTATAAGGAAAACATATGAAAGGCATTGTTTTATGTATGGGCATTGTGAAGGGGGGAATACATTTCATCCCATGGTAAGTTATTCATTATATATGTCTTTGTATTGATTTTATTTATAAAATTTTCTTTTGTTTTAATATTTGTTATATACACTAATGTTATCGATTGTTTGTAATTGTAAAGTTAAATCCTCCTAGGTGTTTATTGCCGGATAAATATCTGCCAAGTAGTAGTAGAAATACTATTGTACAAGATGTGGAAGACGGTATGGATATTGAAGATCAAGTTAATTCTATGGAAGCATATGACACCAATAATATGTTGGCATGTTCACAGAAAGAAGGCAGAGTATGTTTGTTTGTCATTGATGGAAAAATCAACACGACGAGAGTATGCTTGTTTTTCAATGATGGCAATATCAACAGCTCAGGAGGAGGAGCAACAATGATCATTGGATCACCCATCCCTATTTCCCGATGGTCGTCAAATCTGAATTCAGACATGAGGAGTGCATAGAAGAGGAGAACAAATCTCAGACATTGGATCTGAGCGCCGAGGACCAACAACCATCGGATCCTGTATAACTGTGAAAAGGATAAGGTCGATTACTATCCTCTAACTTTGTGATATGCAAGGTCGCAAAATGATCCTGGCCGTTGGAGCCAGAGGACACATGGCAAGAGATTGGAATTTTGTTGACTTGCACATTGGAGGAGTCAAAGGAGCGTGATATATGAAATCGCGATATGCGAGGTCGCGAAATGATCCTGGACATTGGAGCCATAGGAAACGTGGTGAGGGATCAAAATTTCATGACTCGTGAGTTGGAGGAGTCAAAGAAGCATGACATAGAAACTCGCGATATGTGAAGTCGCGATGAGATCTAAGTCGTCAAATCGAAGAAAAGTTCTGGACCGTTGATATGGCAAGCGAAGCGCTTGAATGTTTGGGCTGTGGTCATAGCCAAGGTCACATCGTCAAAGGCTGGAGGAAGGAGCTAGTCCAGCTAAGATCAATTTCAGAGATCGCGACTTGGGAGAGTCGAGACACCTCATACCAAGATCCCCGAAGTCGTAAGTCGCAAAGCGTCTTCTAGATAAACGCTTGGTCACAATAGGTGGTCATATGAGAGGAAGGAGCTAGCCCAGCTAAGCTCCATTTTGGAGATCGCAAAATGGGAGAGTTGAGATGTCTCATCACAATATTCCTGAGGTCACGATTCACGAAGCGGTTTTCTGAATAAGTGCTTAGTCACCACCAGTGGTCACAAGAAGGGAAGGAGCTAGCAGCTAAGCTCCACTTTCGAGATCGTGTGTTGGGATAATCGTGGTGATTCAAAATCAATCATCCGAAACGCAAAATTGCGAAATCTCTTTCTATTTAGCATTCGGTCACAACCAATGGGCATATGGGATAAACGCAAGACCTTGCAGATGTAATCCAACGATGCTGATTAATAGGGAATTTGATCGAAGGGATACTGTTTCACTTCTTGGTTAATTGTTCAGTTACAATTCAGTTAGTGGAATTGAATCATAGTTTTTGGATATTTGGCGATTCATTAGTGGATGCGTTTTCTGGGAGATTCGAGGTGTAATTGATCGGGGGGTATAACATAAAATAGAAATGCTATGACCATGTGTGTGTGGTGGTTCTCACTGGAAAAACGAGTTGAACTGAGAGAAAGGAAAATCATGTTATGCATAGTGTGAGATCAAACTCAAAGATGAGAAACATAAGCTGAACATAACATAAAAGGTGCAGAGAGAAGAATGTACTCATACCAAAAAGCATGAGAGGAACAAAGAAAGAACATATAGAAAGAGACATCAATTCATGCCAAGTATGAACAAAACAGAAGAATAATGAAGCATAGAAGAATTGCAGAACAAAGAAGAAGTGGTAAGAATTGATATATTTGCTTTGTTGGTTATTCAATAATTTATTTATAATCAGGGAGGTAGGGAGGTGCTAGGGAGGATTGTAGTCCTCTGTTATTCAAGTTGGTGCTTGAATACTGGAAGTTGTGGCTAGAAAACAGGGTGGCACGGTGGTGCTAGGGAAAACATAGAGTTTTCTGTATGCAAGTTGGTGCCTATATAAGTGGAAGTAGGTGCTTCCATCTAGTTGGTGCTAGAATACTCAGGGAGTTGGTGCTTCCTTCTAGTGGCTTCTAGAGAAACCAGAGAGTTCGTGCTCTCAATAAGTTTCATCTTGTAAAACAGAGGTGGTAGCCTCATTTTGAGTTGGTGCTCAAAGATAGATGATGTACAAAACATAAAATATTGCCTATCATTCGAAGAAGAAGAGGTTTTCTCCCTTTATGGGTTTCCTCGTGAAAATATGTCTCTGTGTATATCATATGTGTGATTGATGTTTATTATTTCTGTTGTTCATATCTTGTATAATCTTGATGGCCACTTGGAGAAGAATGAAAAAATATTTTAATAGACATAAAATTGTTTAAGCACAGAGACAACTGATTCACCCCCCCTCTCAGTTGTCTTAGTAATATCAACAATTGGTATCAGAGCAGGTTTCTTTTATTTAAAGGTAGATCTGTAAGTTTAAACATGACAAGTCATGAAGTACTTCAGCCAATAAGCCTCCTCTGTTTGATGGAACAAAATTTTCCTTCTGGAAAGTTAGAATGAGAACATACATAATGGCCTTAGGTGCTGATGTTTGGGATGTAGTAGAAACTGGATATATAAAGCCTGTTGTGCTAGCTTCTAAAGATGATAGTTTAGAATTTAGCTTCAATTAAAAGGCAATGAATGCTATCTTGAATGGACTTTCTGAATCTTAGTTTGTAAAGGTGATGCATCTTAATCTGCCAAAACAATGTGGGATAAATTTATTAGCAGTTATGAAGGAAATGAGAAAGTAAAAGATGCCAAACTTCAAACATACATATTGAAATTTGAACAAAGAAATATGAATGAGGATGAAACAATTAGTAAGTATTTTTTAAGAGTTGAGGAGCTTGTGAATGCCATGAAGGGTCTTGGTGAGAAGATTGAAGATGCATTTTTAGTTCAGAATATTTTAAGATCTTTGCTTGATAAATTTAATCCAAAATTTTTTGCAATAGAAGAACTAAATGATCTTAAAACTCTGTCTATTGATCAAATCCTAGGAAATCTAACTGCATATGAAATGAGAATTATCAGAGATAAATCCATCTCTAGAGAAGCATCTTTTAAAGAAGACAAGAATACTGATTCATAATTAGATGATATTGAGGCAAAATTTGTGAGAAGGTTAAAGAAAGGATTAGGAAAATATCAAGGCAAGCTAGCATTCAAATGTTTTAAATGTGGTAAGATAGGTCATTTTGCATCTAAGTGTCACAAGAAAAAAGACCAGAACTCTGATGATGAAAATAAATACAAATTTAATAAATATAGTAAAAAGAATAGTTTGTGTGCAAACAATGATGACTCCTCAGAAGACATAGATAATGATTCATCCTGCGAAGACAAAGTGAATGATTTTATTCTTATGGCTATGGGAGATCTTGATGATGAACACACAGTAGGTGACATGGATGACGAAGAAGCTGTGGTGGATATGGAAGGTGAATTAATTAGTGCTTTGGAAGAAATTGACAGACTCAGATTTAAGAAGAGAAAACAAAAACAGTTGTTGATGCAGTTTAAAATGAATGGTAAAAAACCTCATGAAGACTTTGCCTTGCTAAAAGTGGAGTTAGAAGAGGCAAAGAAAATAGAGGACATTCTGAAACAACAATTATCAGAGAAGAAAGCGAGATGTGAAGCCTTGGAAGAAGAGATAGTAAAAACCAGAAAAGAGATGGAGAAGTTTAAGGCATTGTATCACCAAAATCTGTCAAGTATTAAAACCTCAGAAGTATTAAACTCCATTCTAAATCAGCAAAGGAATCCAAAGTTGAAATATGGCTTGGGTTATGAATAAGGATCAAGTAGTGATCATCCAAGTAACACTGAATCCATCAAGTTTGTCAAATCTACAATCATTGACAACAACCACTTTGCAGAAACAAAGAAAGTTAATCATCCACCAAGAAGGAATAAAAGAAAAAGTACCATAACCGAATATGTAGATCAAAGAAATAACACAAACACATATTCCGGTCAAATAAATCATTAGCATGGAAGAAATCGACTCGCTCAAAGAAGACAACCATTTTCCAGGTACAAAGGATTTTTCTATGGATATTGTTTTTTCTGTTCTAACTTTGGTCACAAAGCTGTAAGTTGTTCTTTAAGATTTAGATATGAGAAATCAAGATACTCAAGGAATAATTATTTGCCACAACAAATGTTGAGACAACCAAGTAACAAACATCCACAGATTACAAATCATGTGATGGCTGGGAAAAAGACGCAGGTTAAGCATAACAACAATTATGAGCATAACAATCGTTATGATCTGTTATTCAGTGAACCAGAATGTTACACCTGCCATAATTATGAACACAAAGATGTAGACTGTCGCTTAAGGAACTATAAGCCAGATTTGAATCCCGTTGCTGAAAATTTCAAGGTTTGGAAGAAGAAAGAAGATGACAAGTGTGGATTAGTGTTATTAGCCCAAGGACAAAAGAATCCCTGGTATATTGACAGTGGATGTTCCAAGCATATGAATGGAGAAAAAAGTAAGTTTCTAACTCTAAGTGAAAGAAAATCAAGGAATGTAACTTTTGGAAACAATGCACCAAGAAAAATAAAAGGTAAAGGAATGGTAAGTCTGAGTAATGGCAAAGGGAAAGCTCAAGATGTGTTGTTTGTAGATGGTCTGAAACATAATCTGCTTAGTGTTAGTCAAGTCTGTGACTGAGGATGTGAAATTTTTTTTACTTCTAAAGATTGTAGAATAAAATCTGTGAATTCAGGACAACTGATTGCAAAAGGCATAAGAACATAAAACAATGTCGATGTTTTAAAAGAAGAAAAAGAAAAATGTCACTTAAGAAAGTATGATGAAAGTTGACTATGGCATAGGAGACTTGGAAACCTAAAATTTGATCATATAATCAAAATTAGAACTAGTGGGGCAGTAAAAGATCTTCCAAATATATCAAAGCCATATGATTTTGTTTGTAAACCTTGCCAAATAAGAAAGCTTACTCGAACACAGTTTAAATCTAAGAACTTTGCTTCTATAGAAAAACCTCTTCAGTTAGTACATATGGATTTATGTGGACCATCAAGGAAGGAAGGTACACGAAAATAAAACTATTTGATGTTGATTATTGATGATTATCCTAGAGTAACATGGGTTTCCTTTCTGAAAGAAAATTCTAAAGCATTCGAAAAATTCAAAGTGTTTAAGGCTCCGACTGAGAATCAAACAAGAAAAAGATTGAAGGCAGTAAGGTTTGATAGAGGAGGAGAGTTTAGTTCATGGAATTTCAAAGAGTTTTGTGATAAACATGGGATCGAAAGATAGTATATTATCCCAAGGAATCCACAACAAAATGGAGTAGTTGAGAGGCAGAATAGATCAGTTTAGCATATGGCAAGATCAATGATGAACAAAAGGAATATTGCTCAGACATATTGGGTGGAAGCAATTCATCCAGCTGTACATATTCTTAACAAAGCTCATCTTAGGCCACACAATGATAACACTCCTTATGAACTATGGTTTGGAAGACTTGCCTCAATCAAGCATTTTAAAGTCTTTGGGAGTAAGTGTTATATCAAGAATAATGATGAAAATCTTGAGAAATATGATGATAGGGCCGATGAAGGTATCTTCTTAGGTTATGCTACAAACAATAAAGGATACAGATGCTATAATAAGAGGCTGCATAAATTGGTTGATTGTATCGACATAAAAGTTGATGAAGAAATACCGATATGAAATGTAAGCAATGTTGAATCAACTATAGAAGATATAGTTGAAGTTGAAGATGAACAGGTCCAAGGATCAGAAAGAGAAAACTCTGAATCAGATGAAGATACAAATACTCAGGCAGACTCAACTAAGCAGACAAAAACAAAACCACCTCTTAGAATTTTTAGAAAGAATCATCCTGAAAATCAGATAATTGGTGACATGAATAAAGGAGTTCAGACAAGAAGGAAATTGATTAAAGAATCAGAACAATCTCAAGTTGCTTTCCTATCTATGATTGAACCTAAAAAGTTTGATGAAGCCAGCAAGAATGATGATTGGATTAGAGCTATGAATGAGGAGCTTGATCAGATTGAGAAGAACAACACTTGGGAGATTGTTCCTAGACCTGAAGATAAGAATGTAATAGGATCCAAATGGGTATTCAAGAATAAAATGAATGAAAAAGGACAAATTGTTAGGAATAAAGCCAAATTGGTCTGTAAAGGGTATGCACAAGTTGAAGGATAGGATTTTGATGGAACCTTTGCACCAGTGGCAAGATTGGAAGCCATCAGAATGTTTCTTTCATATTCATGTCATAAGAATTTTAAAGTATATCAGATGGATGTTAAGTCATCATTTCTCAATGGAGATCTAGAAGAATAAGTATATATGGAGCAACCTGAAGGATTTTCATTGACAGATAATATTGACTATGTCTGCAAGCTGAAGAGGGCTTTATATGGACTGAAACAAGCACCATGAGATTGGTATTATAGATTGGATAATTTTTTACAAGACAAAGGGTTCAAGAAAGGTACTGTTGACAACAATCTATATATTAAATCTGAAGGTGATGATCTATTAGTTGTTTTGGTTTATGTAGATGACATTATTTTTGGATGTACAAATGACTCTTCTGTTAAGTGGTTTTCTAATTCTATGCAAACAAAGTTTGAGATGTCCATGATAAGAGAGTTGTCATATTTTCTTGGTTTACAAGTAAATCAAAGTTATGCAGAAATATTTATCTCTCAATAAAAATATTTGAAAGAGATGTTGAAAAAGTTCCATATGGAAGATTCTTCTCTTGTTAGTACACCTATGGTGGTTGGTTGCAAGCTCAGTAAAGATGGTATTTCACTTGATTTTGATCAAAGAACATATTGATCAATGATAGGCAGTTTTATGTACACCACCGCATCTCGTCCTGATATAATGCAAGATGTTGGAATGGTAGGTCGTTATCAATATGATCCCAAATAAAGCCATTTAGTAGCTGTGAAAAGGATATTCAATTACTTGAAGGGCACAATGACTTATGGTCTGTGGTATCCTAGAAATCAGAATTTTCAGTTAACTTCTTATTCATATGTTGATTGGGAAAATTGTGTGGATGAGAGAAAGAGCACCAGTGGAGATGCATTTTTCCTGGGTGAATCATTAGTAGCATGGCTTAGTAAGAAACATGGATCTATTTCTTTATCAACTACAGAGGTAGAGTACATTGCTGCTACTACTTTCTGCACTTAGTTATTATGAATGATACAAACTCTTGCAGATTTGAAGGTAACTTATACTGATCCCATTCCAATTCCCTGTGATAACACCAGTGCCATTAGTGTCTCCAAGAATCTTGTACTTCATTCAAAGACTTAGCATATACCAATCAAATACCATTTTCTCAGAGAAAAGGTTACAAACATAGTTTTTCAGTTGAATTATATTCCTTCCTCAAAATAGATAACTGATATCTTTACTAAACCATTAGCAACGACACCATTTGAATATCTTCGTCATAAGTTGGGGGTCATATCTTATTTCATCTAAACTGTTCAACTTGTCAGGGGGAGTAATTATTGAATATCTGTTGTATTTCTGGTGAATATAGCTCTAGTTCTTCTTTTCTTAGTTGACAGAGGGAGTATGTGCTGGTCACATATTTGATACCTTCGAGATGTACTGCAACAACTCAGGGGGAGCATGTTTTTTATTGACATTGATGTCAAAGGGGGAGAAAAAGTGTGGTAAGTGATACAATGGTATGGATGCTAATAGTTGTGGATGCTACAGTTGGATGTCCAGGAAGAATAGTGTAGTTCTTCAGGTTGTTCAAGGTTGCCATCAAGGCCAAAGGGGGAGATTGTTGGCATGTTTACAGACAGAAGGCAGAGTATGTTTGTTTTTCATTGATGGAAAAATCAACATGACGAGAGTATGATTGTTTTTCAATGATGGAAATATCAACAACTTAGGAGGATGAGAAACAATGGTTGTTGGATCACCCATCCCAATTTCTCGATGGCTGTCAGATCTGAATTCAGGTAGGAGGAGCGCGCAGAAGAGAAGAACAAATCTCAAACGTTGGATTTGAGCACTGAGGACCAACAACCATTGGATCCTGTATAAGTGCGAAGAGGATAAGGCCGAGTACTATCCTCTAACTTTGCGATATGCGAGGTCATGAAATTATCTTGGCCATTGGATATAGAGGACACGTGGCAAGCGATTGGAATTTCGATGACTTGCACATTGGAGGAGTCAAAGGAATGTGATATGTGAACTCGTGATATGCAAGGTCGCGAAATGATCCTGGCCGCTGGAGCCATAGGACACGTGGCGAGCGATCATCATTTCACTGACTCGCGAGTTGGAGGAGTCAAAGAAGCGTGACATAGAAACTCGTGATATGAGAAGTCGTGATGAGATCTGAGCCATTAGATCAAAGAAAAGTTCTGGACCATTGATCTGGCAAGAAAAGTGCTTGAATGTTTAGGCCATGGTCATATCCAAGGTCACATCATCAAAGGCTGGAGGAAGGAGCTACTCTAGCTAAGCTCCATTTCGGAGATCGCGACTTGGGAGAGTCGAGACACCTCATACCAAGATCCCTGAAGTCGCGAGTCGTGAAGCGACTTCTGGATAAGCGCTTGGTCACAACAAGTGGTCATATGAGAGGAAAGAGCTAGCCCAACTAAACTCCATTTCGAAGATCGTGACATGGGAGAGTCGAGATGTCTCATCACAAGATTCTCGAGGTCGTGAGTCATGAAACACTTTTTTGAATAAGCACTTGGTCACCGCCGGTGGTCACGAGAAGGGAAGGAGCTAGCAGCTAAGCTCCACTTCAGAGATCACGTGTTGGGATAATCGTGGTGATTCATAATCAATCATCTGAAACCCAAAATCATGAAATCTCTTTCTGTTTAGCGTTCGTTCACAACCAATGGGAATATGGGATAAACGTGAGACCCTGTAGATGTAATCCAATGGTGCTAATTAGTCGGGAATTTTATCAAAGGGATACTATTTCACTTCATGGTTAATTGTTTAGTTACGATTCAATTAGTAGAATTGAATCATAGTTCTTCGACGTTTGGCGATTCATTAGGGATACATTTTTCGGGAGATTCGAGGTGTAACTTATCGGGGGGTATAGCATAAAAGTGAAATTCTATGACCGTGTGTGTGTGGTGGTTCTCACTGGAAAAATGAGTTGAACTGAGAGAAAGGAAAATCACAGTATGTGCAGTGTGAGATCAAACTCAGAGATGAGAAACAGAAGCTGAACAGAACAAAATAGTTGTAGAGAGCATAATATATTCATACCAAAGAGCATGAGAGGAACAAAGAAAGAACATATAGAAAGAGACAACAAGTCAAGCCAAGTATGAACAAAACAGAAGAATAGTGAAGCAAAGAAGAATTGTAGAACAAAGAAGTGGTAAGAATTGATATATCTGTTTTGTTGGTTATTCAATCATTTATTTATAATCAGGGAGGTAGGGATGTGCTAGGGAGGACTGTAGTCCTTTGTTATTCAAGTTGGTGCTTGAATACTAGAAGTTTTGGCTAGAAAATAGGGTGGCAGGGTGGTGCTAGGGAAAACACAGAGTTTTATGTATGAAAGTTGGTGCCTGTATAAGTGGAAGTAGGTGCTTCCATCCAGTTGGTGCTGGAACACTCAGGGAGTTGGTGCTTCCTTCTAGTGGGTGTTAGATAAACCAGAGAGTTGGGGCTCTCAGCAAGTTGCAGCTTGTAAAACATAGGTGGTAGCCTCATTTTGAGTTGGTGCTCAAAGATAGATGATGTACATAACATAAAAGATTGCCTATCATTCGAAGAAGAAGAGGTTTTATCCCTTTATGGGTTTCCTCATGAAAATATATCTCTGTGTATATCATATGTGTGATTGATGTTTATTATTTCTGTTATTCATATCTTGTATAATCTTGATGGCCACTTTGAGAAGAATGAAAAAATATTTTAATAGACATAAAATTGTTTAAGCACAGAGACAACTGATTCACCCCCCCTCTCAGTTGTCTTAGTAATTTCAACATAATATTGTTGAGTCGGATGATGGGACAAATAGATTGATCCAGGACATATGTGCTCCTATCGATGAGGAAAATGATGATGATATTTATGATGTACCTCTGCTTGAGAAGTCACAACAACCCCCTTTATGAAGGCTCAAGCACAAATATTCTCTTTTCTATAATGTTGTTGCTGAACTTGAAGGTATTGAATGGTTTTTCAAACACTTGTTTGACACAGATCCTAAGGTACGTAATATAATTTGTCGCATATTATACGTAAAGGTCGACTTTATTTTTCTCTATTTTTAGTGTCAATCAATGTGTAAATTAAGGATGCAATATTTTTTATTATTATTATTTACATTAATTAGTTTTTTTTAATGCTGTAGATTGTTAGGTGAATTTTCCTTACCACCATCAAATAATTTACCTCGCACATATTGGACTGGAGTATCAGGCTATTGATGCATGTTCGAATGATCATATTATATATTATGGACAATATGCATCAGAAACGAAATGCCTGTAATGTCAAATCAATAGATATCGAACCGATCAAGTAATGAAAAAGGTGCCTCACAAGGTTCTTCTTCATATTCTGATAATTCCACATTTGCAACGATTGTTTAGGTGCCAAAGCATTGCACAGATTATGGATTACCATGCATGAAACATAAGTGAAGATGGTGTTCTTCGAATTCCTGCATATGGTTCTGCATTCAAGAACATCGAAGAAATATGGTCAATTTTTAAAGAAGAACCTCGTAATGTTAGGCTTTCATTGGCAGCTGACGATGTCAGTCCATTTGGTGAGCTCATGTCTATTTAATCAGTGTGGTCTATTTTTGTTATAAACAATAACCTTCCTCCTTGGATGTCAATAAAGAGGGAGCACACAACGTTGGCAATGATTGTTCCAAGTATTTTTTAAAAAAATTGGTTTCAACGTTGTATTTTGTTTTTCTTATTTGTTGCATAATTACTTATATATATATATATATATATACAAGGTTGTAATTATGTGTACTTTCACCCAATTAGGTAAGTACCAAGTGAAATATATGAATGTATATATTGAGCCTCTTGTCAACGAGCTACTAAAGTTATGGGCTGACATCACTATGTACGGAATCTCTAAACCAATAGGGAAAAAGTAATTTCAATTCCATGGAATACTTACATGGACAATTCATGGTGCCCCAAGGCTAACACATTTTTGTGGTATGTAACATACTGATGCACTTTAATAGTATATAATGTTATGAAAATATGATGCATGCTTCTTAAATATCAATTCCTCATTATACAAATAATACTGGAATTAATCCATATAATCTTACAGGTCTTCAAACAAAGGGTAAATTTGCGTGTCCAGTTTGTGGTCCTAGGATGAAATCGCGTTGTTCAATAAGTCTAGGAAAGGAGGTATTTTATGAGTATAGGCACTTCCTCCCTAAGAACCATAGGTATTGAAATATAGAAAAACATATTTTCAATTTGAAAGAAGAGAATGGAATAAAACCACGAGGACTGACACCTCACCTATAGAAGTTGGAATATAATAGATTAAACCGTGAAGGTAAGCATTTAGTCTATGTGTCTG
>WSFP011465601.1:0-18393 GCA_009831015.1 Picea engelmannii
ACCCCTGGCCAGGCAATGGGACGGCACACATACTCCCCCCATACCTTATCAATCTACTACACGGGCAAAATATATTTTTACTCTCCCAACTGGTACACCCCCAAACAACAACACAATGGACTCAAGGTTGGAAGAAAACAGCTAATCTAGGGCTATCTGAAACTTCCACAACACTCTACAAAAATTACATCAAAGATCTACAAATCGGACACATCATACTTACTGACAAAGAAGATGAACTGGTCTGGAAAAATGATCCCTCGGGTGTATACACCCCAAAATTGGGATACATTGCACTTTCTCTGGATCTCTTTCAACAACAACAATCTTGGTGGTGGAAAGGACTATGGAAATTAAAGTGCCTGCAAAAAGCAAAACTCTTCATGTGGGTAGCACTCTGCCTGGGAAATACTCCAAAAATGACAGTTCGAAGAGCCTGGTAGATGTCCACTCTGCCTCTCGGAAAGTGAAATAATCTTCCACCTGTTTATCACTTGCCCCTTTACTCAAAGAGTTTGGAAGGAGATTTCAGCCAGCCTCAGACAAGTTTGCACTTGGGAAGGAACAAGCCTGGAACAAGCCTGAAAATTGTGGCTTCAAGAGTCCAGATACAAAGAACTAAAATCCCTCCCCCCCCCATCTTATTATGGGGCATTTGGCTGGCCAGGAACAAAGCAATTTTTCAAGACAAAGATGTAGCCCTAGAAAAAACTACAGCACAAAATCTCTCAATACATTCACACTTCCCACAAACAAAATCTGGGACAAGACAAAAATCTTCCTCTCCTGAACAAATAGATTTTTCAAAGCCTTGGGCTTACTTTGATGGGGCTTCAAAGAACCAACATTGTGGGGGACGGTTCATACTATACCTCTCGAATTCACACCTTTTTCACACAAAACTGGGGTTGGGACAGGGGACAAACAATCACGCAAAACTTCATACATTAAAACTTCTACTTACCTTTTCAAAAGAAAAAGATCTGTGACAAATCGAGATATTTGGAGACTCATTGATTGTGGTGAATTGGGCAAGGATATTACAGAAATGTCATAACATTTTTCTCTCCCTATTCTGGAGGACATTTTTTGGTTACTAGAAAATTTTGACATTGTGACTATCTCCCATGTCTACAGGAACAAGAACATGGTAGCGGATGCACTCTCAAAAGCATGGCTCCACCTGGCACTAGGACTTTGGGACATCACAGAACACAAAAATGGAACCTCACAAAATTTTTATCATCGGCCCTTTATAGAATCAGCGACACAACAGCAGACTACTCAGCATGAACAACAAATGAACAACAAGAACAATAGCAACATTAAAAATCCACTTTGAAAGATATCAGCAGAAATTTTTGGAAAATACTATAAAGACTACAAAGTAACAGATTAAGTCTTTGAATCAAAGATTCACAGCCCACTGGGGACTTTAGATGCAACTAAATCTGAATCCTTTTTGTGAACTTGTTACAAAGTCGAAAGTCAGAGACCAATTTTTTTGTTTTTATTATCCCGACATTTTTTTCTTCACACCCACGAGGTGTAGTTCTCCTTGAAGCACCTACAGAATGTAATTTTGACTCTTCGAATGAATAAAATTACATTTTTTTCCAAGGAAAAAAAAAAGGTTCAATAAATGATCCACAACAGTAGGAAAACATTCAATGTCTATCTTGGTTAGACTAGGAGAATTTATAGTAGCAGGACAATTCAAATTAAAAAAAAAAAACTAATTCCAATTATCCATGGGTGAGGAAGAATTCATGCCATGAGTGCCCAGATTTTCTTCATTAACAAAATGATCAACATTCATGTCTTTCCCCATAGCTTCCTCTTCCATTCCTTGTGATCGAAAAGATGAAATAGGATAATAAGAAACTAACATAACTATTGGTGTGACCCAAAGTGTCTCATTATCAACAAGAAGACCCTCCTCTTGGCCGACTACAAAAAAATATGAACTCAAATTTACAATACAATAGGTCTATTTTTCGTCACAATGAAAGAAAGAGGGGAATGGAGTGGTGATAGGATACATAGGATTCTCATGAAGAAGAATTTATTCGCTAATATATATGCTCCATAGTAAAGAAATATCCAAACATATGGAGTCCAACTAAACGATTAGCATTTTCAACTTTTTCATTGAAATCCAAATCAGCGTGTAAAGGAACATCAAAACAAGATTTAAATTCTTCATCCACTGGCTCATATGTTTCATTAGTAAGAGAAACTAAACAGGGAACCAAATCATTAGTAGAGGGCCTATCATCCAAAGGAAATCTATAGCAAAGATGAGTTAAATATCATAACAAAATCTTCAAGAGATTCATCTTCGTTCTTCTGAAACTCTGATATCTCTGCACAAAAATCATCATAATAATAATTCTCAAAAGCATGCCAAAATTAACACATGAACCGCTCCCATGTGTGAATAGAGACAATCGGCAAAGTCCCACACTTGCAAAAGTGAGACTGAACATCCTGCAATTGACACATCCATTAGTATTATTGTGAGAACAACAAAAAATCCAAAATTTACAAGCATGTTGAGATGCAGTCATCTCTCCCTCACCATCAAATTTAATTTGCGACAAGAAATGTTAAATATTTCTAGGAGGTTTAGGAGGTGCAATACCATAAAAACATCTCCATAAAGGGATATGGGATGGAGCCATTAGTAAATTAAAACAATTAATAAAAATGATTCCATAGGCTCAACTTGTCATCTAGCCCTCCTACCACCATTTTTGTTGACGAGTCTAAATGCCATGTCAATCAGGTAAGGGAGAATGCTCGATCGCAGGTCCCAATTAGACCTACTCTCATTCATGTAGTGTTTTCAACTAGTATGTGGGCATGGTTTCCACTAATAATTAAAAGAATAAAAAGGGGAAAGACAATGAATTGTTCCCCAAATATTTGTGATTAATTTTAAATCTAATCTAAACTGAAATCAAACTAATCTAACCTAACTACTTCTAACCTATCCCACGGGAGAAAATCTAATAGATGAGCTCAGTTTAAAAAGATACTTTGACAACAGAAATAGTTTATGGTAGCCAAGAGTATGTTATAAAAATAATATTGCAAATATCATCTCAAATAGTTGAATAGGAGACTTGTAACATCATCCCTACACTCATTAAAAATCACAACAGCGTAAGCATCCTAAATACTAAGCACATAAATAGTTCGCATGATCACTACTCAAAAAACTCAAACAAAAAATACAAGTGTAAAATAGTTCCACAAGCATTTTCAAATTGTTATGGCTTCAAAAATTCCGTCTACTCTTCATATATCCTGAAATAATAGTCTTCACATTCAACACAATGGGCAAAAGTCCCTATTACATCCTACGAGTTCTCTTTTATAAGACAAGAGAGAGACTCTTCAGTTCTAGTAATTGTTCATTTTGTTTTCCTTCCATTTCTCGTCTTACATTTCGAATTTCTTTTACATTTTCAAAAATGAATATGCGGGAGTTCACAAACAAAATCTGAAGAGACTCTTGAGTTCTTATTTTCTCCTTAAGGCAGTCTACAAATGATATTCATAAAAAACAAATTATTAACTTTGCCCATTGGTGTCGTCTTTTGTTCCTCGTGATGTTCTTTTTTTTTGTTTTTTTGGTGTTTGTCTACTAATTAAGATAATATTTTCTCCTCCTCTGTTTCATCTTTCCATCGAGCTATTCTAGGCTTTATTTTGTTCTTTGTAGCTAGACATATGAATGTTGGAACATAGCATAGTTTGTTCTTCAATTAAATTTGGGTCTCTTATGTGTTCTACATTTTCTGAGAACTTCAACCTTCAATATATCAATTATTGTTGTACTATCACATTTTAATCTCATTTAGATTTTCGTCAAGCTATTGTAGGCCTAATTTCGTTGCATGTAGTTCCGGATATGGTCGTCTGAAGTTTTCAAAGTCCATTTTCCCCTCAAATTCGTGGTTTGTTGTTCTCTGTGATTTATGAGGTTTATGTTATTTTTATGTTCTGAATTCCTCTTCCACTGCATTCTCTGGATCAATACCTTTCCAACGAGCTATCCTGAGCTCAATTATGACACCTGCAGCTCAAGATCTGTCTGTTTAAAAAATTGTTCTTAAATGCATGGTCAAGAGAAATTGATCGTCGTAAAGGGTTGGTCGTCGAAAAGGGCTTATCGAAAGGGGTCGTCAGAAAGGTTTGATCAGAATTGGTTGTTGGAAAGGGTTGTTTTCCGGAAAGGGTTGATCGGAAGGGGTCGTCGGAAAGGTCTCATCGTCTGAAAGGGTTGATCAGAATTGGTCGTCAAAAAGGGTTAGTCGTCGGAAAGGGTTGGTCGTCGGGAAGGATTGGATGGAAAGGGATCATCGTCAAAATGACATATGGTATTTGGAGTGGATGAATTCTGACGATGAAGAGGGATCCAATATTAAATGTGGGCTCCACTGGACAGATGGCAGGTGCCACGCCAACATCCATGTTAGTGCCACGTCAGATGGCACAAGTGACAGGGAGCCATATGGACGCCACGTAGAAGTGAGGTGGGAATGGTGAATGAATCCTTGGAACTTCATAAGGATATAAATTTTGATTTGGAGCTTAGATTTGAGTATGGTTACAACCGTTTGAAATCTCTTGATGAGCGGAATCCAACTATAAGATTTTTTTACATAAAAGAATCAAAGAAAAGAAGGGTAAATTTTGACACCTCGCTAACCTATGAGAGGTTAGGAGGTCAGGTATGTTACAGCGACTAAGGGGAAGAAGACGATACGTTGTGGGAAAAATAAACGTTACAAAGAGTGATGAATGGTAAGAGGATATCGATGCCAATCCGACGTAGGACACATGCCAATCTAGTCAAGCTGAACATCTCAGAGGGCAAACCAACTAAGATCGCAAAGATAGCAAAAACGATCAGGGAAAGGAATAAGTCCTTACGCCAGACCACAATACATTATATTAATTGCGACAGATAATGGACAAGTGGTGGGTGACGACACAAGAATTCCCTACAACTAAGAATCTCAATGGGATTTTGGGCTAGTTTTTCGAGGAGAGGGAAGGTCGAAAGAGGAACACAGTAGAAATCAATCCGAAGAGGCTCGGGGAAAAGCCGATGGGAAAGGTGGATCTAATAGGCTTGGGAGCTTCGAACATCAGGTAAAATGTAATACACGGTAACTCGCTCCTCGATGAGAGATATCCTAGTAAGGATCAAAGTTCTGGACAAGGATCAAGGCTCTAGCTTCATCACCGCAATAGTGATAAAAAGACAAATCTGGGTTAGGCTTGAGCAAGACAAGGATTATTCCATAATGTTAATCATTGGCTTCAAATTACAGACAAGATTCAAATAGAAAGAGGTCTAGTCAAGAGGAATAATATCAAAAAAACAAATGCAAAATACATGTTCTTCTCTCCCTGAAACTGCAACATGAGAGTAAAAACACTTGTATACTGGCGCTAAACAGTTATAGCATCCACGTACCGCTGAAAAACACGCACATTTGTGAGCAATTTGCTTCAAATCAACCCAAAAATACTCTGATCTATGTATCAATAGCTTAAACTTCACAGATCTAGATAGATCTGCCCTCAAATATCTCAAAAACACTCAATCTGCTAATAACCAGTACCAAAAAACAGTTAAATTTTCCTTGGATCCATTGAAAAATAATAAATCAGCAGCTAAAACTTCCAAATCTGCAAATCTGGGCACCAATATAGGATTAAAACAGCGTCAATTTGCTTCCAGTTCATCTACATTGTTAAGGAAACTGAGAAAAAGGGTATTATGGGCCGTAACTCAAAATGTTTTGCAATTTTGTGAGCAATTTTGTACAATTTCGTATGGATTCTATACGATTGCATTGTTGTACTGTACGACCTTTGAAATTGATGGTTGAAAACAAAGACTGGAAAATCATTGTATGGTGGCTAAAAATTAAAAAATAAACAATTGACCTTGCTCAAAAAAAATGAAACAATACCTATTTTCAATGAAACCCTTTTGGCTCTTCAATGTGCTACGCTTGCAATCCCTTGATCTATCTCTACCGACAGCAGTCCCTAGGTCTTCACGCTCACACAACCCAAACTATTAAAGTTGCAAGAGTGGAAACCTTGTCTTTCAAAGGCCCGAGACTCTTTATACGACTTCTAGAACACTAGGCTCTGATAACATATTACAAAAATTGAGCACATAAAGAAACCAAGATAACTAGAAAGAGTTATAGGTATTGTATACTAAAGGAGAAAGTGAAAGGTTTCTTATATAGGGCTACAATCAAGTTGAGTCAATGCACTTTATGAATGTGGGATAAACCGATAAAGTGAAATAAGTCATAAAAGCA
Organism: Picea engelmannii; assembly: GCA_009831015.1. Taxonomy (NCBI): domain Eukaryota; kingdom Viridiplantae; phylum Streptophyta; class Pinopsida; order Pinales; family Pinaceae; genus Picea; species Picea engelmannii. Next base: position 6,360 of record WSFP011465601.1, read on the forward strand.
TAAACTAACCTAAAGTCGAATTCACTTTATGAATGCCCAAGTCTAATATCAAATTGACCATTATAAACTAACATTTATTTTAATATTCTAGGCGATTATTTCATTCTAAAGAAATCATACGTATAGATATGTAGGAAAATATTTAATGAAAAAAATACAATTTCCTATTCAAACTTGTAAATTTTGGCGATTTTTATCAATATAAGCATATTTTATGTAAAAAATAGGCAAAAATTTAAAGTGAAATTGGCCAATTCATGAATTTTTTTTTGAAAAAAGGGCAAAAAAATAGTCAATTGGTGAAAATTCTCCCCTAAAAATACCTTGTACCATTGCTTCCTCCTTGCACCCTACAAAATCTCAAATCCAACAATTAGTGTAAAAAGGGGTAACGTAGCCATAATGATGCCCCTTCCTTACCTTATTCAAAACGATAGGCCTTGCAAGCCAGCATAGGACAACTTTTTTCACATTGACAGCAAGGTATCCATGAAGGCATGAGGAGCTAGACTAATCCTTTCTAACCTAGCTGAGAATAACAGAGCGACAAGCTCACTACCAAGGTCATACCTTCTTCAAGATCAAGAAACCGCCACATTGTTAAACATTCATTGATGGGTCTGTTATCCCCTAGCCTAGGGATAATTAAGGAGATTATGTCTCAAGGCCCACATGTCCTAGACATGGAGTACCGAGAGCCATATTGACTTGATCATGGCCCTGGAGGGCCCATCCTTCTTCTTCGGCGCCTCTATCATGTCAACAACAGTAGCATCCATCCCGTCGACCTGGTCCTGAAGCAGCAGTGGGTCTTGCTCCATGAGGTAATGAGTTCGGGTATTGTGGTATGTGTCACTCTGATTCTCAAAACATTTGAATATGTGCATTTAATTCTTTTTTGCTTTATGACGTGTGCTTGGACTTTATGCCTTTTGACTTGTCCATACCTGGGGAGGATCACAGGAGGCCCTAGCAAGTTGGTTCCCTTAGGAGAGAGTTGCCACTGGGTAGGTTCATGAAAGGCCATCATCCATTCCCACTATACTTATCACTCTTCATCATCTTACGACTCATCTATCCCCTACATTGGTTCGAGCATTGGGTTTGTCAAGCTAGTTAAGGGTTGTACCTTACCTTGTCGGAAGAAGGGGCTAAAGGCCCAGAGGGTAAAAGTAGCTAGAAAAAAAGATAAAAGCCAAAAGAAGAAAACCTTCAGATGCTTCGCATAGGGATCCCCAAGAAAGAAATAAAAGACTTCTCAATAAGAAAAAGGAGGGACCCATAAAATAAATAAACTCAAGACCTAGTTGGAGGATAGGGGGTCTCATCACGAGCCAGCCCATTAGGTCCATGGGCATGTAGCGATATGACACTACCATTTAGGTGGTCACCACGCCAGGGTAGTGGCGCTTGGTAGCATAGCCAAGAGAAAGGGGGTCTCATCACAAGCCAACCTTCTCATCTCCATGAAATGCTTGTGGGTAACATTGTCACCACTGGTCACCAAGTTAGGGCAATGTCCCCCAACTATTCTCTTGAAAGAAAAAGCAATAAGACAGAGATAAAAAGGCATTGAATGGGCTAGGAAACATTTTCATCTAGAACAAGGTGCAGCTCACCCTCTTCAGAGGCACTTACAGGCAAGCCCACTGCACCCCTCGCCCAAACATCCTCATGCCATCTCATGCACTTACATGACCTAGATTGGTCTTCACCCAGAGACACCCCACACTTAAGGAGAATTAGCCCATTAGGACGTCATGAGACCCTCTCCAAACCTGGGTTGTAGAATAGCATAACGTCTTTGAGCACTCGTCTGAGAAAAGGGGGGTTTTATGCACATGTTTGGGTAACTTGATTATTAGATGTGATTGGCATTGCTATGGTCCCTGTGACTTATGAACCCATGGAGGGCATACTTCTTGTTGTTGCAGGGCCACACTCGACGAACAGGTACATATGGGGACACGATTAGCCGGGACCTCCATAGGGCTAAAATCCCACCAGATGGATGTTGAGACACCAGCAAGGGGCAGACATATACCAAAGGCTTGCACCAGAGAGAGAGGAGGATGTTCCACCAGAGATAGCTTGGCAAGCCTGGACCTAGGGGGGTCTTGCCCTCCCACCATGATGTTGGCCCTTGAAGGCCCTTAATGTCATCATTCAGAGCCTTGACGTCACCTAGTTGAGGTGTCCAGCTTGAGGACAGTTTGGGTTGGCACATGTGGCAGTTCCTGAGGGGTTTTGAGCCCCAACGTTTTAATTGGAGGGCTAGTGTTCCATCAGAGAGGCTAACATCACCCTAGGAGGGGCATGACGTCACCTTAAAAAGATAAAATTAAGGTTTTATTGGATAATTTTGTGTAAAATTGGATTTTTCATGTAAACTGGCCATGTCAACCTTTTGACTTAATTTTGTAATTAAAGGTCATTTTGATTGTATACGGGATTTGTCCCTTGTATTTTTTCATCTTTTTTTTACTCACACTTGTGAGGTCTGAAATTCGGCCTCTTTAAGGCTCTTTGGCTTAAATTAATTGGTGCGCAACTCTTGGAGGAGGCTTATATTGGTGTGTTTTTGGCACTTTCTTGGTGGAAAGTCTTCAACTAGGTTATTTGCTAGATTATTCTTGGTGGATGTAAGTGAATTTATGCAATTCTTCTTTTCTTTGAATGGTTATAGTATATTTACTTTGCATTTTACTAAGATTATGAAATTGCTATCTTAAAACCCTAGGAGATCAAGCACATGTTATTGTCCTTGTCTCAATAGCTTTTCACCTACTAGATTTTGCTAGAAAACCTATCATTTGAAGCATGTACTAGAGCCCTACCATTGTAGCACTCTTGCATCACTTGCTTCATCAAGCCTTTACTTACTTCAAGCTTGAGCTAAAGAAGAAGGAAAACCACTAGGGCCTAGAGTTACCTACTTCCTAGTAGTTGTTTTCCTTCTAGGGTTTGTTGATTGAGGCCTTGGGTTACCAACACCCTCAACCACCATCCCTCTTGTCCTTAGCTCACACATATCATTTGATTCATTCAAGATTGTTGCTACTAAAAGTGACTCCATTAGCCCTAAAGACACTGATCTAGACCTCATACCTGATTGATTGATGAAAACAACCCTTAAATCTTATACTTCAAGCTATTTACTAATATTTCTTAACCCTAGATTAGACTAATCTACTAACCTTCTTCTTGTTGTTACAAAAGTAAGCTACAACCATATATTACAGAAGTAAAAGCTCTCAAAAGAAATTGATAAATTTGATTGACATTGCCTCATTAGCTTCTAACAAATGCTAGCAAAATGTTATTGTTAGATTATCATTTTTTGTCATTTTGAAGCTAATTTAAGGCATTGATTGTGAAGCCATTGTCATATATACATTGTTGTTATAGATTTATGTTTGCTTCATCTTTATTCAACTTATTGCTTTCATTGACAAGTCCAAGGTTTTATGAAGCACTAACATCAATTGTATTTGCAAAAAATAGTGTCTTCTTGTTGCTTTGTTCTGGGCAGGTACACTTAAGCATACCATTGCTTCATTTGTTAAAACTTTGGGACTTTCTGATCGGTGTGACTTGTGAGAGGGGATAACTTGTCTTGATACTTCAACCTTGTCTTCTCAAACCCCCAGGTCACCGAGGACGTCTCCCCTAGGCTTTCACCCCTAAATAGAAAGAAATGTCTTATAAGGTGACAGTGATATGACAACCTCTTGTTACACCAATTTTCCCTCCTTTAGCCTTTCCCTTTGGACAAGTACAAATTGCACGATAACAAGATCGACCCACTTTGGTCTTGAACTCGTGACCTCCTGGAGCCCCCAAGGAATGGAGGATGTTGGGCAAACCATTTCACCTACAAGCCTAAGCCCATGACAACCTAGCTATTAGGGTAGAACATTAATGAAATAAGAAAGGCATTTAATGCAACAATACTCGCACGAGCAATACCACAAGTAGAAAATATGGCACAGTTTTTCCGATAAGTATGCCCAAATGACTCTTAAGAGAAAAAATGTGGTCATAGGTAAAAGAGACCTGACATTATTTTCGTCTGCTATAATTAATGTCCAAATAACAGGTCATTATAAGATTTTGTTAAGTCAATGAACATTGTACTCACAATCCCGCAAAAGGTGACTTCTATAGTCTAAAATCGATTGCAGATCTAGTTCAGGAGCCAAAGTGTGACTGAAAGAAATCTAGCCAATTGTCATAAGATTCCATTTGTTTACTCTAGTTTTGTACCAAAAAGTAGTTGACAATGGATACTTGGTCCTCGAAAACAAATGATACAAAGTAGACGCCCAGACACTTTCAACAGAATAGGATGTCGAATACTAGTGCCAATTCATGGAAGATATCATAGTCTATTTCAGGCATCAATCTGTTGTGAGCCATATCACCAGACACAAGAATGGAAATGGAATGAGAAACAGGCATAAAGGATTTCGAGAGATAAGAAACGTGACCCCAACATATGTTAAGTACACAAAATCAATTACGAATGTGCTTATGCAGTATCAAGATGGGATGGGGGCATGAGAATGAAAATGGGAATGGAACAAGAAATGGGTCCCCTGGTCAGGGTTCTGGTAACATAGATTGTGAGTACATTGACAGGTAATAACTTAATACTAAATAGTAAAGACAGATTTCGGCATCAGAGAGTAAACCAGTAACTTTCACAGGTTATCACACCCTGTTAACACAATTGTCAACAAGCATTGTATCTTGCATTTACTCATGTTTGTAATTCTGACTGCACCTGACAGAAAGACACGAAAACAAAGAATAAAGTGGTACATTATTTCATGGACAATGGTTTCTGCAACAAAATCAGAACGTGTTATCATGCATAGACATTTGCCCTGGGTTTTAGGCTCATTGGATTGATGGAAATCACTGAATACCAATTGTTCAGGAGTCATTTTTGCATGTGTAATCCACAATTCATACGAGCAAGCACATGGCACATGACACACCAGTCTATTTAAGTTATTTTAATAACTTTAAAGGATATTAACCACCCAATCAGCAAACACAACTGAGATAGAATCTAACAATCATTATGAAACAGAAAGGAAAATCTATTACAGAGTAGGTATAGACTAGATTTATTTACATTCACTTGAAAGTTGAAACTGCTTTACTGCGATGTGTGCACATGATATGGCTACAAACCTCGCATGAGAAAGTAATGATGCAAGAAGACAGACTACTGCAACTGTACACACTGTATACTATATTTTGGTAAAAGGAGTTATGTTAAGTTGTAGGTGGAGCTAGGTAAGGTGGTAAGTGGTGTTAGAGATTACAAATTTCTCCTAGAATAGGAGCTACAAATACAAATATTGTACATTATCCACTTTTCCACTTCAGTTCTCATCATGCCAGGATGATATGATGCATAGGATAAAATTGTCCAAAATGGGGCATTTTCCGGCAAAGTTTCAGGCAGAAAATCCGGAAGAAATTTTGGTGTCCAGCATAGTTCCACAGGTCAAAGTTCCAAGGGCATATTTCCTCTATGCCCACAGAGGTTTTTAGGGTCTCTGAAGCAACCCAGATCCTTGAAAAATCCTAAAACAGCCGGGAACTATGCCATCTGCGAATTTTTTGCTTCACCGGATTCCGGCAAAAATGAGTTTTTCTGGTTCATTTTGGATCAACCATATACAATGCCAAGATATGAACCTCATATTGCACAAAGGGGCATACCTTTATATCTCAAATGTCGCCATCCGATCTACTGATAAGATATTTACAACTAGCCAACAGCTTTGTGTAAATTGGTACATAACAAAATTCTTCAAGAAATACAACAATAAACAATGAAATATACATAACAAAATTCTTCAAGAAATATTTGCGGGTATTTAAATCCAGTGTAGCATACAGGCATAAATTGACACAAATTATGTCTCACCTGCTTATTATTACTAAGAAACATAGTTGTAAAACAAACTTTAGCTATAAAAATGCAAATTGCCATTATGTAATGGTTAGTCTTGGGCAAAAAAATCATTTTGAGTACATACTCAATAGAGTATAAAGAGAACTATAAGAACCTCACTTTCTGTTCTTGGCATGTATACACATCACTTATTTTAACTTCCAACTTAACAATGAATGTTCTTGGATCCTCCACAATAAAAAGGTGAGGGAATCTAATTAAATCTTGGCATGGTTATCTACATCCCAATAAATGAAACCATTAACACTGTTGGATGTGGCATCTGAAGTTTCTACCTGAATAAAGATGAGTGTTTCCTTTCTGTGCAATTAGTTGTCCTGGGAACTGAGTATATATTAAGGATGGAACTTTTATACATATTTTTACAGAGACCAGCCAGAAAAGACTGATTTTTCTTGTAAAAGATAACATTTTACCATCACTTACCAGAAACGGTAAAATATTCACTAATATTCCAACTAGTTTAGGGATCCATCCTCCAATGATGACATCCCAATTGACCTTGGTATTTGTACCTCCCTAGCAGGGTGACCATTTTACTTACTTATACGGTTGAACATACTTTTCAAGAGAAAAATAGGACTTTTTGAACTGACTGATTCTTTTAGAGGTTCCTCATTGAAATCTTCGGTGTCTCTTTCAGCACTTGGAATCGCAACAACGGACTGTGGGCTTCCAGATTTTGAGGCCCCAATTATGTTCTTCAATTCATTCACCACCTCACTCATCTTCGGACGAGCCTTGGGCTGCTTTACCAAACATCTATGTGCCAGTGAAGCAATTCTGTGTGCTTCTTTGAGAGAGTATTGTCCCCCCAGTCTTGGGTCCAATATTAAACGGAACCTTTTACTTTCTGATATATATGGCTTGACCCATTCAAGAAGCTTTTGTTCATTCTTTGGAAGCCTATTATCCATGGCTCTTCTTCCCGTAAGTAGTTCATACAACACTACTCCAAAGCTCCAAACATCACTCTTTGATGATACATGTCCAGTCTGTATATATTCTGGAGCTGCATATCCCGCAGTGCCTACAAGCTGATAGAACGATTTACATGAAAAAATGTCTTTCCCTCTCCCTATAATTTAGTGTGTTATATCTTTTACCCCAAAAACAAACATGTCAATGCTGGACTGATGCTTTTCATTTAAAGATCTGAGAAGATTTCTATACATATCAACTGAATCGGTTCCCAAAAGTTTCATTTCAGCACCTAATACATAGAGAATACTAGAGAGGAGCATAAAAGAAAGAGAATACTATAGAGGAACCTAAAAGCAAGTGAATAAGTAGAAATATTATTGAAAAGAACATTAAGAGCAACAAAAAATTAAAACCAATGAATAAAAACAAAATACTAATTTCTTCCAACCAACTATTGAACATAAAGACATTGCATACAAAGGTGTTGCTTTAGAGAGGAATATATTCCAGACTCCAGAGGATCCAAGGCCAGTAGGCAAAAAACAGTAAGCTTCTAAGCCATTGCCTGTAGTCATGCAGAGATTATAGCTTGCATCAGCAACTAATGAAAAGCAAAGCAAAACACAACTTACCTCTGTTGGCATCTAAGTGAACGTAGCAGTTGGATAGAATGTAGAGTGCTAAATTGTAGACATGAGCATTAGGTCACGATATCTGATATAAGATACCCAAATGTATTGAATCTTAAGTCAAAACCCAATCAACATGTGGGCTTACTTGTCTGAAATTTGAAGCTCTTAGGTTCTATTACACATGCAGACCAAATACTTCAATAGATTCTCAAATAGGGACTACTCTTAGTCCTTGATAAACCACAAGTGCCTGGGATTTCAAGCTATAACACTCTTGGAAGTTTCAAAATATTTAAGTTTTTTGTGTTCATCAAAGGTGATGATTGAGTCGATCATGAACTATACTCAAGACCAAGGAAATTCTACTAGCAAAATTATGATTTTTTAAACCGGGATACTGCCTTTGCATAGCAGTAAGGCTTGCCAACGAAGACTACCTGCATGTAACAAATTACTTTACAAGTGCATTCAAATGGTATTATTTCATCAAGTAGTTGAGTGCTCCTCCTCATAAAATGTTTACTAAGAAAAAGTGCGTCCACATAATTGCTATATTAAATGCTTATTCTAGTAGTACTTCCCTCTCACCAAGAATCAAAATGAGAATTAGGTTTAATCCTTGAGTTCATTCAATGTACATCTAGACATATTTATCAGAGAAGTTTCGAATTTGCCCAACACTTGGAGAAGAAACAGAGCTCTGCTATGGTTTTGGTGGTCTGATGTCATAGGATTTTTTGCACTTAATATTCATCCTGGCCAAATTTATTGGACATCCTTTCACATTTACTGAATTCTGACAGTGTAGTCATACCGATTGGCCTCATGGCTCTCTTAGCCCGCCATAAGGTGCACAAGGGCCTTAATATAGCCACACCTTACCACCTGATTCTATTGTTTCCACTAGCTTGCAAGGAGCACCTGCACAAGGAGGAAGCGCTTGTATCTGTCATTATCCAAAAGGGGGTGCAGAAGGTAACAAAACCCATCCTAATGAAACACTTTGTTTTCCATGGAAAATGTCCTCAAGGAAAAATCTCATTACCCCAATCATGGGCAAAGATCCCATTTCAATTTCAAATGGTTGTTGCAAATTATGCATTAACAACACCAATGTTTCACTGATCTTCCTCTACATCTCTTCAAAAGACCCCTGCTAATTTTCCCCCAATTGAAATCCCACTCATTATCACAATGTGGAGTGGTGCAGCAATTACTAAAAATGAAGCAATGAACTTCCTTAAGTACTGAGTTGCTCCCATAAAACTTCTTACCTCTGCCACACTAGTAGGAGTAGGCACTTGTTGATGGATTCAATCTTCGTTGGATCAATTTTCAGCGCTCCTCCATCAATTACTTGTCCAACTTCTTAAGGATTGTTTAGCAAATTCACACTTCTTGATATTTGCCAACAACTCATGTTTCTTCAATGTTTCCAAAACCTGCGTTAGATATGAAATATGTTTTTCCCAAGTAGAACTTAATATTAAAATATTGTCTGAACAAAATATCGAGAATGAATGTATGAATGGACATGACACATCATTCTGCAAACATATATATGTCACCGGTACATTACATAATCCAAAAGTCATAACTAACCATTCTTATAAACCTTGTTGCATTTTTCAATGCAGTCTTGCAAGTGTCTTCTTCCTACACTTGCACTTAATGGTACCCTAATTTGAGGTCCAACTTGATGAAGTAATTATCTTGTTGCAACTGATCCAACAAGTCATCAATTAGGGTCAATGGATAATGATTCTTGATGGTGATCTTGTTCAAAGCTCGGTAATCAATGCACATCCTCCAACTTTCATCTTTCCTGGCTACAATAATGATAGGTGGCCCAATGAAGTGCTTCCTTGTGACTCATTGCTCCAATAACTACTACAATTGTTTCTTCACTTCATCTGCTTTAAAAGAGATTGGTTGTACAATCCCATGTTGGGTGATGGAGATTGAGGGAAAAACTAAATCTTGTGTTCAACTTCCCTCTTCAATGGTAGGCCTTTGGGTTCTTGAAACACTTCTTTATAAGATTGTTTTGGTTATTCCAACTATTGATTTTGTTTTCAATTTCCATCTTTCAATCACTATGTTGATTCTCTCTCAAAACAATAATACAAACTTCTTGTTTGATACACTTATGAACCTTCTAGCCTAGTGTGCACTTCTCAGTGAGAGCTTCATTCTACCTTTGTTAGCATTGACGAGAGATGCTTTTCATCCTTAACCAAGGGGTACTGATTTGCACTTAGTTGAACACAACATCCTTCACATACATGTAGGGACTTCCCCATGTTACTTTGCATACATCCAGAGGTGTCACATCTGCCTCTAGTTCATCAATGAAGTTTGCATCAATGGCGAATTTGAATTTACATTGCTTAGTGACTTTTGACTCCATATCTTGGCTCACCCATCATAAAGGGTATGGATAAGTATTGTTATCACTCAGAATGAACTTCTCAAAATTTCACATCTGCCTCTAGTTCATCAATGAAATTTGCATCAATGGCAAATTTGAATTTACATTGCTTAGTGACTTTTGACTCCATATCTTGGCTCACCCATCATAAAGGGTATGGATAAGTATTGCTATCACTCAGAATTAACTTCTCAAAAGTTCATCTTGATTGATTTGGCATCAATAGTTCATGGATACATCAAAATGAACTTATCAAAAATCCCATCTTTATTGCTTCGGCATCGACTGTTTGTAGACTTATTAGCAGATGACTCGACATTGACAGTCTGTAAGTGCTTTAGCCTAACTTAATACATGATCATAAATCTTCATTATCAGAGTTAAACATTGAATAGGTTTTGTTGCCGTCCTTATACACACTTGCAAACGTGAGCCAAGTCCTGCTCACTTAGTGTGTCCTTGGAGGTACAATGCCTAGGTTCAAAGCCCACGTTGTCACTTTGGCTTGAACCTCTTCCGTCTAGGCTTACTCCTAGGGAAGCCAAGGGGGGTAGTCCCTAGTTTCTAGATAAGATTTAGAGTTTAAGTTCTAGGAGTTGGTTTTAGTTTGTTAAGGTTTGGGGGAGTCTACCTATGATGCTAAAGCAGCAATGCAAGATGCAAGGGTTAGGTATGTCAAGCAAGCCCTTTCCCTAGGTCAACTAAGACTAGTGCCTAAGGTTGGGCAAGGGGTCAACTAGATGTTAGGGTGTTTCGTTACAATAGATTACAAAAGAATAAAAGAATAGTTAATCCACAAGAATGCTAGATACATTTACTTACAACAAAGAATATTAAATGTACAATGATACAATATAACAAGCTAACTACGTTTTGTTTAGATGTGCAGGAATTAAAGAATGTCAAGAGCATCAACAACACATCAAAGCCAAGCATGCCCCAATAGAACTTACTCTATTTGCACTGCCCCTCAATGGCAACATCAACACAATAAAGATTCACAAGGACACTTAGAAGTTTTATAGATTTAAAGCACAAGTGTTCCACAATCACTTAGTTGATTTTACCCACAAAGCATTACTTGTATTACGAGATTGAATGATTAAGCTTACAAGTATTAACCCACAAGATGAATTAGATTAAGCCAAGGTTTGATTACTTAGTGAGTTAAGGGTTTCTTAAGATTGTAAGATTTTAATTACTCCTATTAAGTGTTTCATCGAAAACCTCCTCCCCCGGTTGCCAAATAGTTGTTGGATGCTCAAGAAGTGAGGCAACGAGGCCTACCCTAGCTTCGCAGGTCAGCCCGAAGGATTGAGTTTTTACAGAAAGGACGCTCCGCGCCACGAGACCGTCCCCGGCCTCACACCTTCCGTTGCCCTCCTCAATCCTTGTTTTAGATGGTGAAGATGGTGGTCTAAGGTACCCTATTAAGTCTATTAACTTGATATATCAATTGGTTAGACTTTTAGGTGTATTGGAGAGTATTTAAGTGACTTTTAGTTGTCTTAAATAGGTGCATTAATGCCCAAACCGAAACTTTTATGACCTTAGAAAGTGTGTTATTTAAGCATGAGAATGAAAAACATTAACACATATAAAGCATTAAAAGAGAGCTCAATAATGATTTAGTTTATCACCATGCATTAGATCATTAACATGAGTAGCTTGTTATGAAAGAAAACTAAAGCACAAGGGCAAGGACAACTTGCCAAAAGAGAAAAGAGGAAGCTCAAGCTTATTACCACTTATCTTGTGTGTGTTTGAAGCATTAAGAGAAGAAGCTTTAAGTGTTTAAGAGAAGCTTGAAGAATTAGAAGTGTGCCTACACTATCAACTTATCCAACAATATTAACTTGAGTGTGATGGCAAGTGGCCTTAAGATGTTATAACATGAAAAGCAAATCACTTGCTAAACCATTAAAGCATAGATCATTTAGTGTGTTGGACTAAAGCATGTAAACAAGATAGATCTAAGTAAGTTGATTATTCCCCAAGGGCTTAAGCTATGGATTAATATGTGTGAGATCTAAATCTAGAATATTTTAAACC
>WSFP011465605.1:0-18393 GCA_009831015.1 Picea engelmannii
GTCTATGATCTGAAACTTGCTCATCATATAGATCTTTTGTTATTTGATCTTAGTTTAAAGCTTTGCAGGTAGATCTACTCTCTTCAGATCTGGATGTTTCAGCTATCTAATTTTGTGTGTAAGCTGTCTTCTCTAACTGTTTATTGTTTTAAGTTCAGATCTAGTTATGCTTCATACAACTTTATAGATTCTTACTTATGCTCATCTTGTTGCTTCTGAGCTATTGGTTATTAAGTCTTTGTTCTTCAGATCTATTTCATAATAAGTCTACTGCTGTCTTTCTGAGATTTAAATGCCAGTTTAAATATTCTAAGTCTTGGATTCTTAGATCTAGCAGTTCTTGATCATTGAAAATTTAAAGTGACTACTGTTCTGCTTTATTACCCTAAAATCTAACAAATATCTCCCAAACTCTCTGTCACCCTTATCTGGCTACTCGGGTAGGCATAAGACTCTGAAATGTTGTAATGTTATAATGTCCCAAAATGGGGACATTACAGTCCTCCCTATCGGAATATTGCTTGTCCTCAAGCAATAATCGAATCCAACTACATATGATACCGGGTTCCCATATCCACCTGTGTGACACAAGGTAGACTCCCCTCAGGATGTGGTCTCTCCAAGTGCTCACCACGCATGACACCCACATGCTCCTGACGAGTAGAATGATCAATGGCCAAAGAATCTCAGTCAACTCCCCGAGCAACCACTCTACTCGAAACTCAACTCCATCAAACGCTGAACTACCAAGCACTCCAATCCCTGGATCCCATATAAGAATGAGAACTGCAATGCCCTGTGGAGTATAGTTCTGTAACATATCAACATATCAACACCATGAGTCTCCTGCAAATAACACATGGCCTCAACCTGAAATTGGTCTATCCTACCAAACCATACCAAACTCAACACGACCCCCATCGACTGAACATGCTGCTGCCATAGTGAGGTACTGCAAGACCTAATGAATCACCAGCTAGTGACATGCTCTCCCCAATACTGAAACTCAATGGAAAATCAAAGTGACTTCCCCCTGCAAACGTCCGCTCGTGTCCATCAGTCAATGAAATGCCCAGCCCTGTATTCCCAGGGTCCCATGCTAATCTCTGACAGGGACCATCATGCTGACGCTGCTCTACTCTGATCATGACTGTCTGCTCAAAGTATCCATACTGGACCCTCCACTTTTGGATCCTCATAAGATGAAACAAACTTTTGACCCAATGGACTCCCGGATCCCATGTCAAATTTGGAAGTTCATCACTTCCAATCCCCACTAACTGCTGAGGTGCACTACTAGTAACTGTCGAAAGCCCTCCACCCTCATCCCAATGAGAGTCTGAATATGTAGCAACCTCTGAGATATCCTCTGTCCCATGGCCTAGGATACTCTCCGTCACGCCTAGGGCCTCAACTGTCTGCCCCTGATGATCCACCCCTATCCTGTTGTATGCAATCAAGACACTCCTGTCAGGTGGTCTCAACCTGCCAACTCTCCATGTCCCCTGCCACTGTCTAGCTCCCCCTGTGCTGTTGTCAATGATAAAAGTATCAGGAGAGGCTATCATAAATATCTTCAACCCACTGTAGGACTGGAAAGTATCATATGCTTTGGTCAATCCCAAGGACTTGACCAAAATTTCGTCCACCAGCACCCATGGTAAATAATGGTCTGTACTCATCACTGAACACCAACTATCAGGTACAACAGTAGGTATCTCCACAAATTGAGGGTCAATCATTCTCCATCCATCATAACTCACGCAATTGCTGCTACGATGAAGGTGATCTCGTAGATTTGCATACTGCTGCAAGGGAGAGGAATCTCCATGCTCTACTAAGTACATCTCCTCATGCTCCTCTGCCAAACCACCAATATCCTCTAACGATATAACTGAAGGATGTATCAGACTCTCTACTGAGATAGATATAGTGGATCTCTGACTAGTCTCCTCAAGGAGCTCCTTTAATTTGGGTTCTGATTCTTGAAGGGTTGTCTCTGTGCCTTCCAAGAATCCTCCTGTGCTCACCCACTCATGAGTGAGTCGGTCCACGTCAACCTCCTGCTCCCTCAACGCCCTGTGATACATCTCGCCAACCACCAATAGGTAATCTCTATCCATCAATAACTACTGGTAGTCGGCCCTCATCACCACTCTCTCCATGAGTGTATGGAAGTCATCAATGGCAAGTCCCCCATATGAACTATCTTGTGCCATCGAGGACCTCCAACAATAACCTGCCACCAATGCATGTGTATCATCAATGCATCTAGTGGTTGCCATGATCATGTCCTCACTGACTCTCAATTGTCATGCCAAGTATCGTGACTGCTGGTCACAATCCTGCTGAGGTGCTAGCTCATGCCTCTCAGTACTAGTGTCAACAATGGAATCCCCGACAACGCACTCCTCAAAATATAAGGCACTGAACTGCCCTCTGTCCCCTGTGCTACTGAGTCCTCTTGTATGCCACTGCACGCAATCACCAACTGTGGTCCCCATCTGAGTCGCACTGTATCCTGTATGGGCAGTGTATCCTCCTGTGCACTCACCCTACTAATATCATCTGTGCCTGGATCCCATACAGATGTGTCCAGACATGTGCTCTGGTCATCCCGTCCAATAAGGAGTGCATTCTCATCACTTTAGATCGATCTTGGGTGTAAGTGTCCCAACAAGCTGTCGGTCTCCACAACCTGGTCAATCAACGAAATCTCCAAGAGTGGTGACTCACTCTCCTCATACTGATAGGTATGTGTAAGGTCAACTATCTCCAAGCCATACCTCTCCTCCTGGGTCTGCAGATCCATATGTCCCTTGTGTACAATCACCACACAAGGCTCCTCTACCATATTAGGAATGCCATTGATATCCTCATGTGTCGTGGCTAGCATAGGTGACTGAGAAGATGAAAAATGTGGCTCGCTCATCATAGGAAGCTCACCATCCTCCATACATGACTTCCTGGAATCTATCTCTACACCCACAGGTAGGTCATCCAACCTCCTAATCTCATCATGTCTCAGTGCCAACACATATGAATCCTCACAAGTGTCACCACTATGTTGAAGTGTTGAATCCTTAATATTGCCTGATGGGAAAGATGAAGGACTTGAGCTATCATCCTGTCCATCCAAATCTCCCTCAACTGCGCAAGAGTCACTAGCCTCTGTCTCAATCATCTGGTTGAGCTTATAGTACATGTCTAGCTTTTGTACCCTAGCTCTAGCAGTGCATTTGGACGATCCATCAGAAGAAGGTATGGTGAGTTTACCAATTTTCCGGATGAAATCTATGTTATGCCCCTGTTGCTGCTGCTGTCCTCCTCTCTGAGGTTCTTTGAGATGGTTCATGGCCCTAAGTCCACAATACTCGACCAGTGTCATGTGATGATGGAAGTCACAGCCCAACGCTGCATACTCCCTCTTGTACTCTACAATGTCTTCCGCCTGAGTGGGCAACCTCTGTGATAACGACTGCTGTGCTGGTGCTGGTGCTCTCTGAAAACTAGGGAACAATGGTCTGGGAATCCTACTCGAAGATGTGTATGTGCGAGTAGGTGTCTGGGGTCTACTGCTTGCCCCCGAGTTCCCCTGTGTTACATGTGGGGCTGGTGTGCCCGGGGTATCCACTGTAGCTAATCTATCAGCCAATTGCGCCAAAGACTGCGTGATGGTCTGCTGACTGACTACTAAATTGTTGAGTACCTGCATGAAGGCTACCTTTGGGTCCATAGGTGCCTTACCAGTGCCCTCTGGCCTCTCATATCTGTCTCCCCGCATCCTCTTTGCCTTTTGGGTAACTCGCTGAACTCATCGACTTTAGTCATAGGTTGGCAGGACTAAAGCTCTGATACCACTGAAAATATCCCCGATCTAGCGGATCTGGATATCTACTGCTGAACTACGGTTTTGGCTACTGAATCTGATACTCTGGGGGTTTCTGACTGCGTTTGAGTAACTGTGTGAAGATGCTCAGTTGTTTTTACATGTTTGTTCCAGTTTATTATGTGTTTAGCATTGTAAAACAATACATGTGAAATAAGGACAACACAACTCACTGATATATATATATATATATAATGTTGGAAAAAGCAGGAAATACAATAAAGACTAGAAGCAGATATGATAATTGTCAGTTAGATCTCATTGATCGTCACTGGAATACAAAATAACAGATAAGAAATACCTGTGACCAGAAGAACAAGTGTTGGTCTGCGCATGCACGGATAGATTGACAAAAAGCAGTCTGGCGGCTCACGGTAATTGTTGTAGAATCTGCAAAACTCGCCCTGCTGGAGATACTCGTCGGAATGAGCTGGAAACTGTCTCAAAAGATGCGCCCTGGCCTCTAGACTGATCCTGATGACTGTCGGACTGAAGATCCGACTCCTGAAGCTCCAGATCTCACCCCCTGGGGGTTTGCGCACCTCCTAGGCTCAATGAGTGCGCCCTAGAGATTCCATCGACGGAATCTGACGATGTATAGCTCAAAACGATCGTCTTGGTCTCCTCTGTAATGGGTCGGAAGGGATTCCTCAGATCTGCGCTGGAATGTCCCCTAGAACCCCAAATGTGCTTCCTTGAGGGTTGGGCCCTAAATGAATGTTTTCCTCTTTTCGAAAGATTCCACCGTCGGAAACTGACGACAAGTGGCTCAATAGGTCCGCCCTGGCTAACTCTCTAATGGGTTGGAAGGAATCGGCTAGATCTAAATTGTCTCAAGTAGCCGTACAAACCCTCTCTCAATCACTTGCGCCCTCACTGGCTGAGCTGTGCAATCGCTGAACTGGACACTGTAATGCACGATGAAATACTTGGATGGTATCTCCGATAGGCTAAGGTGTGTCTCTCAACATTGAAACCGATCAATGGTGGTGGTTTCCTCCAGAAATCCACAAAACAACAAGGGGGTCTATTTCCTCCTCCTCTGCAAATACCTCAACTTCAAATCATAACATAGCATAATGAATTAGGTTGCTTTACCCTTCCTTTGTAGATTCCTGAAACCCTAATTCGTTGTTGAACTTTTCCCTCCAAGTGACTTTTACTTTATTTTATTATTCCTTGATTAAATCACTTAATTAATTAATTAATTAACCATTTTACCTCTAAAAAGTGATTTATCCATCCTGATGGCTTCTCTGGCCACTGAAAGTCACTTCTCATCATCTTATCCTGTAATGCTCTTCCTCTCGATTCCGATGAACTATTACAATAAGAGGTTTCTCCAAGTAATATGCCCATTATGACCTTCTTAGTGAATTTAATTAAGATATGACCCATAATAAGTCAAAATTACAGAAATTGTCGGAATGGAACGAAACCAAAGCCCAGCTATGCGGAATGGATCTTGATGATGAACGATACAAGTCGAGCTGAAATAAACCCCTCAATATCTCCCGAACTCTCTGTTACCCCTATTTGGCTACTCGGGTAGGCATAACACTCTGAAATGTTGTAATGTTATAATGTCCCAAAATGGGGACATTACATCATGATGTTATGACTTGAGATCCTTGGAGGGCATGTTCATTTGTCTTTGCAGGACCTAGGTGGTGGACAGTTTTGGGAGAACAAGCCTAGCTTGGGCTTCCATGGGGCTGCAAGCTCACAGATTGGATGCCAGGGGCCCTCATGGCGGATTAGAGATATCAAACTTGGAAGGCCTCAAAGATGACTTGGACAACATAGCCTAGCTCCCACATGCCAAACGTTTTGCCTAGGAGAGGAAAAACGTCACTTCTAGAGACATTACGTCACCTAGGGGGGTTAGGGCTTGGTGGTGAGGTGCCACTCATTTACACATGGACGTTTGAGGAGGAAAAGGGTCTTCACCGTGTATGTGTGCCTAGATGCTTGACACATGGCCTTTGGAGGCCCATCCACGCTTCTCCAACACCAACGACTTCCTCAAAGTGGCAAAACGCCCCCTAAAGGGGTAACGTCCTCCTAAATTAGGGTTTAATTTGTGGAAAAGATGAAATTTTAAGTGAATTGTTTAATATTATTTTGTTAAGGGGGCAAGATTAGGGCTGTTGACCCCTAATCTTGTGTTTTACTCCTTATTTTGTGGACAAGCTATGTTTGCTAATTTTTGTATAAATAGAGATCATAAGATCTCATTTGAAACATAAGTCTCCCTTGTGGAGAAGGACTTGGTCTGAAATTTTCGGCCCTCTTGGCCTTTTTCATCTCTTGTGCAAATGTTATGGTTTATCTTTGCTTTTGGTAGTGGAGAAGTGATGCGCTAGGCTTGGAGGCTCTTTCTTATGCATGTGGATGGACTTAATTTGGAAGACTAGGGTTTGATCTAGCTTTGTTGTGGAATTGGTAAGGGAAAATCTGCATTTATTGTCTTTTGTCTTGCTTTTTTCCATAATTATTGTTAGTTAGAACCCTTGGAGGAGTATAAGGGCATACACCCTCCCCAAGGTTTTTTCTCTTGCAAGGTCATTTTTCACAAGTTGTCTTGGAGAACTACAAGGGCGTACACCCTCCAAGGTCATCTTGGTTTGTTTTGCAAACCCTAGGAAGTAAAAGGGCTTACACCCCTAAGGCGTAAAAGGGCGTAGACCCTCTTGGCATTTCCTAGATTGACTTAGCTACACTTGGGAACTACAAGGGCGTACACCGCCAAGTGCTTAGCTAAGCCATCTCTTTCATTGACCCCATAAACCTAATAGTAAGGCACTAATCACATTTAAATTTGCATTGGAGATACAAAATTCTTCCCTTAGTGTGTCTATTTTCTTCCATAAATTCTCATTGCTGTACTAACTTGTTTTCTACAGCCATTAGGCTGCAGAAAATCACTAACCCTAGGTGCTAATATCTCACCAGCTAGCCCCTAACTTTCCTCCATTTTTTAGCCACTAATTTCACTAACTAGGGTGCACAGTTCAAGCTAGTTTTGGGCATTTTTGTATGGTTGATTTAGCTGCTGCATGTCATTGAATGCTACAGCCACAAGGCTGATAATTTACTGCAGAAAATCATTTTATAACAGCTTGCTTTTATTCAATCTTAAAGTGTTATGTTCAAGTCACAATTGATTACTAAATTCATTGATGATACTGCCAATTGATCTTGTGCTTTATATGCTGATTTGGATGCTTCATTTTGCTGATATAAGCTGTCATCCACTGCTGTAAATTAGGGACATCAAGCTTAACTTGCTGATCCACACTAACACATAGCATTGCAAGGTGTTTTTCTTGTGTTTCGGGCAGGTACAGGTGCACCGACAACTATCTTTTCACTTGGTATCCATTTACCTCTCTTCACTTACCTTTTCCAACCAATCATTTCTTCCATCACTTGACCTTCCGGGGGACTTCTCCTTACACTTCTTTTCATCCTTTCCATTCCCCCTAAGGTCTCCGGGATTGCCTCCCAGGAGTAACCTTAGTCACCCCCCAAATGCGGGATCTACATTGAGGTGACATTGGGTGTAGGATTTCCAAAGTTGTAGCACTTGTTCCGTGGTTGGGTCAGGCTTTGCCCAACCTACAACTTGCTCTATAACAGTACTCAATTTGAAAGACTTCCTGTAAGTATGTTTTTTAAGGGCAGGTGTATTCTGTTCACGCAGTTCAGAAAATAGCATTTGATTAATGATGGTAGGAATGTTTCTGCAAGGGATTACCATGAACTCATTGCAGCCTTGATTGCAATAAGGTAGGAGATCCATCTCGTACTTTTAATCCTTTTGTATAATGAAGTATTTTTCCAAAACATAAAAGTGATTTGAATGTTCATTCGGTACATTAAACATTGATGTAAGGGGTTATCTTCCAGTGTTTGTGATGAAAATGTGTACTGCATTGTAAGTTTGTAATTATAACATGAACAAATTACTTAAAAAGGGAGGCTTAACACAAGCTGACTAATTAATTTTATTGATCATTTTATCTCTGTAATCAGGATTCTCATCTCCAGTAACTGGAAGCTTGGTTTTGGGAAATTATTTTTAGTGCTTCAGTGGTTAGACAATTTATTTGTTTCAGAGTGCTGGCATATTGACATAAAGGTGTATTTCTAGGTATTCGTGATGAAAATGGTCAAGTCTATAGTCCAAGTATTGTGCGAGTTGGTCTGCAAGCCCATCATTCTGTACAAGCAGTGTCAATGGACTACCTTGTAAGTTATATAATATGAGAAATACTATGGAGGCTGATGCATATTTCAAGATGTGTATAATGTGGTAAAATAATATTTTAATCCAAATCACAAGCTGTCTTCTCAGGTAGAACAACGTTTGAGCAGTATGGATAGAGCAGTTGCTATTTCTGGGCCTAATGCGGGTTCTTCAGCAATGAATCGTGATATAGTTCGGGCTGCAATTCTTGATGAAGCTGCAATTGTGGGTTCTTTCTGTACTGAAATTTTAGATTGCTTGTCAATTCTGGTTTATGTCAGCCCATCTATAGCTAAATGATTTAATTGACAATTTGACAGGTTTGCTCCACACTAAGCTTCAGTGGAGCGAGTGTTTTTAGCCGTATGAACCGTGGATTTGATGTTGTTATAATCGATGAAGCTGCACAAGCTGTAAGTAGAATTCCTACTTTCTAAAACCGTAGATATTCTCTGAGCATTAATAAAGACTTACTCAGTAAAGAAGTATAAATGTGAACATATCACGACAGGTTATCAATCATTTGTAGTTAAGTTGAATGTTACACCCAAGGACCTTCATTTTTTATAGAAGCTTATTGAAACTAATATGTGACATAACATAAGGATTTGACATGTTAAATGAGAAAAGTTGGATACTTGTTTGTCAATCTAGTTAGGATACATGGAATTTTTACGAGGCATGCAGCTGATGGATGCAGCATAACTTTGAGGATTAGCATGAAGACATGTCTAGCATGATGCTGTTTTAAGAGCAAAGATTCTTCCCCTTATATTCTTTTGTGCTTCTCAACAATCAAAGTTGGATGTAAAGATAGATTTGAAGTTTGAACTTTGTTTTCATTTCTGTTTGTGCACAAGGAGTTGGGCTATTGCAAGTAGTTGACTGAGTGTGCAGAGAGCTTTGAATGAAGGTTAGACACGAAATTTGTTACCAGAAACAGTACTGACCAGTGCCGTTTCTGAAAGAAACACACTGACTAGTGTGGAAAAACTCTCCAAGATATCTGCGCTTTTCTGATTTGTATGAGAAATTTTCCGGAAATATTGCATCCATTTTTAATCAACGTTTCATCCCTGGCAATTTTTTCCAATTTATTTCCCCTGCTTGCTGATTTTTTGCATAGTCATTCTGTTTTTTTCCCAAGTTTTTCCTATTTTCTGATTCGTTGAACCCCGTTGGGTTATTCCGGAGTCTGATTTTTTCTACATTGGTACCGATGGACTATATGGGATGCCCACTCCATTTCTTGGTAGTATGAAATGGCCCTCTGTTTCTCAGGCTATATGTCATGCATTTCCATGCATCAATAGTGTGGCAAATATCGTTCTAGAGAAATCTGTTTCTCCCACAAGAAGAGCCAAGAAACAGGAGGCTGTTTTGGCCCAGAAAAAAGTGTTTCTCGGTTGTTTCTCAGTGGTTTCTCATTGAGAGGATCAAATGCACACAACAGAAAAGACTATTCAAAAAAGAAAAAAAAGAAACCCTATGTGTAAAAAAAGGTGGGTCATGACTCACAAGGCTTCCAGAGTGTAGTATAAATGGACACTTGTGACTTTTTTGGGGATCCTGATTCATTTTTTGATACAATGTTTAGATATATTTTGTTGTACCTTGTGCAAGACATGTTCTTGTTTCATTTGTGGACATTAATAAAATTGTACAATGAATCTAATTAATACAATTGTTAATATTAGTATTGTTAATTAGGTCCAATAAAAGGTCGTGTCTATTCACTGCAATGCACCTCTTCGACATTATATAAAGCGGTCTTATTGTTCAATTGTAATCAATCAATCTTTTTTTATTCATTATGAATATATATTTTAATATATATCATTGTGCGCTTTGTGTGGCTTAATTGCACTATGTGTGCACAAGATGGATTAGGAACCATCAGGTTGGGGCAAAGTTGTTTGCTAGTGGCAATAAAAATCTGGGTTGGTGGCCCTGTTGAGTATATTAGGTATGCTAATCAAGAATAATGGTTATGTACATAGAATATGAATATATACTCGTATTTTTATGAATGGGTGATGAACTAGGTTGCAAGGTACTCGTATAGGTACAACGCTTTTTGTAACATGGGACACGTGTACGTAAGTGGTACACATAAAATATTATATATGGGAAAAAAGACCGAATTGAAATTTATGTAAATCGCAAGTGATTCAGATTCATTTTCAAATTCAAATCCTCAATCACTCATCAATTGACATTCAACATTGAGCAATGATTAGAAAGTCAAAGAATTGATTATTCTCATTGAAAAATAGCCAATAAACTCCTACTTCCTCCCTTCTTCTCTGTTGGTCTCTTCCAAGGTCACAAAACGAAATTGGCAAACTGAAAGTGAAACAAGGGGCTCTGATTTAGGGTTTTGGGGTATTAAAGGGTGCCCAACAATGGCAATTTAGGGTTTCCTTCTAGGCCCACCCTTTTTTGTGTAAGTTTTGTTTTCTTTTTTAAAAATTGCTTCTGCTTTTTAAAATTCTGGCTGCAGTGGTATCCGTTTTTGGGAGACGTACCCAATTTGGGGAAATGTATCCTAAAAACCCCAAAATATGGAGGGATACACACTCTATCCTAGAGTGGTATGCCTCCACCCTCAGAATACATACCATTCCTGTTTTAGGTATAGGAGATGTGTTCCTTTGGTAGATTCACGAATCATGAGGATGGGTACACATACCCCTATGATGACCAAGGGATGACCAAGGGGGTGTATAATATGAATCTTCTATTGTTTATCTCCTTCATTCTCTTTTTCTTCTTCATGTATAAATTAAAACCTACATAATTTATAGACTATTATGATGTGAATGTGTTTGTTGTGCTTTAGAATGAGGTAAATTATGTTGTTTATGTGATTTGATGTTCTATACAAAGTTATAAGAGTTGGACTTGGTCAGGATTGACTCTGACTTGGAAAACAAGTTGGTTGAATAAGCAATAGATAAAATATTCAAATTTTAATTAAAAAAAATAATCTACATCAATGTAAATCCAAACCATTAGACACTAAATATGCAAGTTTTTTGATTTATATTTCTTATAAATGTGCAAATATGTAGAACCTCATCCAGATACATAAATTCCAAGTTATGAGGCAAAATATATAAACATTGAGGCTTTAAATGGCCTTGAGAGTCTATTGGTGAAATCAATAAACATAATCAACTAGAGTTTAACGAATTAGCTAAACAAAGGTATGGAGGATGTTAAAAAACTAATTCACCAAATTCAAGGGTTTTTCTGAAAATTCACTTTCCAAATCATCAAAGGAGCCCAAATGTCACATCAAGTGTCCCATCATCAAGAGGTGCAACGTTTCATCATCCAAGTGAAATGTTCCATCATCAAAGGGTGCGATCATCCATGGAAAGATGCCACATCATCTCTCCAAGCTCAACGTCCTCAAGAAAAGGTCCAACGTCCTCCAGGGAAGGTGAAATGTCCCATCAATCTACCATCATCATGAATGGAATGTCCCATCATCAATGACCTCAAGGTCATGTCCATGTGTGCTAGAGGGGTCTCGTGAATGGAGCCATGTGATCAAAACCTCCAATCTCCTCTTAGGAATATCAAACGACCTCCCTCAAGTGATGGGGATGGCCTCCAAACAAGCGGGGTAATAGCTCCTCAACATCCTCCAAAGGATCCAATTGTCGTCCAATCATGTGCAATCGTCATCCAAGGAGGGGGCTGATGTGGTCCAAGATGCATCATGAAGATCAGAGGCAAGGTACACAATCCAAACACAACATATAAAGTGAGTCATGCTAATACAAATGCCATTAGATAGATCTCATAGAATATCCTCTTCAAACTTCACCCTAGCTTACAAAATTATGTAATTTTCCAAGTCTAGGTATGGGAAGTTCATTATTACCCCCTATTAGGTTTGCTAGTACCCAGACCAAGAGTTATGTCCCAGGGAACCCGTCAAGGAGTATGTGCAATGGTAGTGGTATGGATTGGGGTGTACTTCATGGGGTGTGTTACCCTGATTTTGTGGATAACTAAGGGGATTATGTCTCAAGGCCCTTAGGTTGCAGATATGGAGTGCCGAGAGACTACATGACGAACAGTACCCTTTGCACAGATGGAAAATCCACTCACCACCACAGATGGTCATAGATTTGCAGATTGCATCCACCACACCAGCTGGCTTCCGGAAGGCAGTTGGCCTTTCTCCATGAGGTACAAGTCAGTATTATGGTGAGCATCATTTCAATATTTAAGCCAGTTGAGTATGTCCTATCTTAGATTGCTCTAGATTTCATGATATATGCTTGGACATTATGCCTTTTGCCCTACTTCACCTTGGTGGTTGACATTGTGCCCTAGTAAGTGGTTTTCCTTGGGGATGGGTTCGCTACTAGGAACTGCCTTAAAGATCCATTGTACCTTTCCCGACCATACTTACCACTTTCCATAATTATTCCCCTCCATTTCCTTATCTCTTGGGATTTTAGGTTGTATTGACCCAAGAAGGGGTTGTCCCTCATTCTATGGGAAGAAGGCACTGAAGGCCCAAAGGGGTTGATGTTGGGTAAAAGATAAAAGCCTTGTCTAAACATTTCAGATGCTTCGCCCAGGGATCACCCAAGAAAGCAATGAAACACTTATCTTTGAGTAAAGGGGACCCACAATATAATAAAGAATGCTTAAAAAGTTAGTTGAAGGATAGGAGGTCTCATCATGAGCCTACCTATCACGTCCATGAATATATAGTGGTATGACATTGCCATCATCTTGTCACCAAACCAGGGATATGGCTCTCAATTGCATGGCTAAGAGAAAGGGGGTCTCATCATAAGGCATCCTTCTCATTTCCACTAGGTGTTTGTGGGTGACATTGCCATCATCTGGTCACCACGTCAAGGCAGTGACCTTCAATCTCTCCTTATGCTATATTCAAAGAAAATACAAAGAAAGAAAGATAAAAGGCAATTGATGAGCTTGAAAAAAGTGCATTGCGGACGAAGGTACCACACACCCTCTACAAAGGCACCCATGAATGAGACAATACGACCCCTTGTATGTCATGAGCTCTATGCCCATTGAGTCTTGACCCAAACCGCTTCATCCACTGTACATGGCTTAGAGAAAGATCTCTTGGAAACTCTCCTTGACCTAGGGCAAGATCTACCCAATAGGACACCTCGTCAACCCTCCCATATTCAAGCTTGACAAGTCGCATAGTGTATTTGAGCATTTAATTGTTTGATATAGTGATCTTTGATGCACATGCTTAGGTGGCTCATTTATTGATTGGATTCACTTATCATGATGTTATGACTTGAGATCCTTGGAGGGTGTGCTTCTTTGTCTTTTTAGGACCTAGTTGCTGGACTGTTTTGGGAGAACAATCCTAGCTTGGGCTTCCATGGGGCTACAAGCCCATAGGTTGGATGCCAAGGGCCCGCATGATGGATGGGAAAGATCAGACTTGGAAGGCCTTGAGATTGACTTGGACGACATAGCCTAGCCCCCACATGCCAAACGTTTTGCCTAGGAGAGGCAAAACGTCACTCCTAGAGGCATGATGTAATGATCCCAAGCCATTATGCCAGGAATATCATGGTTTTGGGTGTCTTTTAAACTTTTCTGGTTGTGGTATTTCATCAAACACTTCGCTGACCTACTTGTTTAGATGTGTTTACTTGCTGAAGGGCCTCTTGATTTCGGCCTTAGGGTTTACTGATGTGTTTATATGAGTGTTTGCAGCAATAAACAAGAAGATACAATCATGGACATACCTCAACCATATGCAATATGATAGACAAGCTAAAACATCTCAAATCTGCTTTTATTCATGAAATAGAGAAACTTGCTACAATGAAGATGCCGATCTGGAATGCTCAACAAATGGCTAAGAAGATAGACAATAGAGCTGCTACAAAATGCTCCAATAAAAGACTACAATAAGCCTCCAAAGGCTGGATACACAATGAATATTGAATACAAGTAGATCTGGACCGTAAGATTGCCAACTCCCCAAGCTGGAAGGTGTCATGCCCTGCTGGAATGCTGAAGCTCCTCAACAATTCGGCCTTGCTGCCAAATGTGTCCAATCACCTCAAGAAAGATACCAAACAATAGATTGGGTGATGGCAAGAACAACCCAGGTGCTCGAATCTCCAAGATCTCCCTCAAACCCTATGGATCTGAACCTCCTCCAAGATGTGGTGCGCCCCCATGGATGCTTGAAACCCTAGATAAATCGACCTCCCTCATAGGGACCTCCAATGGCTCCACAAATCGGTTAGAATGATAGATCGGGATGCTACAATGAAAACCCAAGTGCTCAAATCATCAAAGGACCTACTAGACCCTTGGATCTAGCCACCCTCTAAGAAATGGTGCGCCCTCCTCTTGGGAAATCGTCCCACTCTCAATACAAATAAATCCTCTGCTGAAATGTCTCCGGAAACAACCAAGAATGATGCCAAGACACCTGCAAGGAAAAACCAATACCTGGAATTCCCAAAATCACTCCTCCTCAGCTAGGACGAATCCTCTCTGAATGGATGGTGTGCCCCCCCTTGCTGGAAACCCTAATTGGTGCACTCTCTCTCTCTCTACCCCTGCAACTGATGTAGAATCCTCCTACAACTGAGTAGATCTGGAACTACAATGGTGTGGGAGAGTATTGCCTCTCGGAGACCAAGCTTGGGACAAGCTAGGTGGAATCTTTTACCACCGAATCGTCCTCTAGGGTCTGTTAAGTCAAAACCCTCAAAACCCCCAATATTGGGATCACTAGTTAAACACCAGATATGAAAAGATAATCATACATGAATGAATGAATAGAGGCTCTTGCCTTTCTTTTATACTTTTTGCTCTCCTTGTCCCTCCAAAGTGACTTTCATTTTATTGATATTTAATTAATTAATTAAATCACTTTAATTAATTAGTTAACCTTTTTACCTCTGAAAAACACCTTATCTCTCTTTGTGGCTTCCCTGGCCACTGAAAGTCACTTCTCACCATCCCATCCTGTAGTGTTGCTTCTCTCGATTCCAATGAGCTATTACAGTGAGAGGTTCCTCCAAGTAATGTGCCCAAAATGACCTCTTCAGTTAATTCAATTAACTTATAGCTCAAAATAGTCAAAATTATGGAAGTCGTCGGAATGCAACGAAACCAAAGCCAACCTGTGCAGAATGGCTCATAATGATGGAATATGATGAGCAATGCAAGATGGACCCCACAATTCCTCTCAATAACGCTTGTACTTGCTATAACATCCATTTGGCTACTCTGGTCATCATAAACCTCTGCACTATGAAGATGTCCCAAAGTGGCTCTCTGGCACAACCTGGGTCAACATGAACATCCTGCTAACAAAACGGACTCCCGGATCCCATGGCAAACTTGGAAGTTTATCACTTCCAATCTCCTCTAACTGCTCCTGTGTGAGACTGATCATTGCCGGAAGCCCTCTATGCTCATCTGCTATCACCTAGCCCATGATGCTCTCTATCACACACCAAGTCTCAACTGGCTGCCTATGACAATCCATCTCTATCCGGCTGGATGCTGTAAAGATACTCATGTCAGGTGGCCTCGTCCTAGGCACTCCCCATGCCCTCTGCCATTGTCTATCTCTCCTCATGCTGCTGTCCATGATAAAAGTGTCGGGAAAAGGTAACAAAGACATCTGTAGCTGACTGTAGGGCTGAAAAATACCACCTGCCTCAGTCAATCCCAAGGACTCGACCAAGAACACATCTACTTGTACCCCTGATAACTGCTCGCCTGTAGCCTTCACTAAACCGCAATCATCAGGTACAACCAGAAGTAACTTCCCCAACTGCTAGTAAATCAATCTCCATCTCCTATCGCCCACGCAGCTGCTGAAACGGTGAAGGTGATATCTCATAACCATATGCTGTTGCAAAGGAGTGGCCTCTGCATGCCCCCCTAAGTGTGTCTCTTCCCTGCAAGGAGGTACACCCCTCTGAATCCCACTATACATCTCGGCATGTACCTGTGAGCTATCACTAATCACTGTATGCTCCGGCATACTCATGTCGTCTCTCGTAGACGCATGGTGCATCATAGATCCTGGGCATACTGCTGGATCAACCTCTACATGGAGGTCAACCGCTCTCGGAACACAAATGGAAGTGTCCTCCATCAACTGGTGCTCTCCTGCTAGATCACCAACATCTTCTATCAACGTGATTGACTGATACATCTGAGTGTCCACTAAGACATATGAAGTGGATCTCTGATGAATCTCCTCAAGAGACTCATCTGACCTAGACTGATTTTTGAAGGGCTGTCTGTGTGCCTCTCAAGAATCCTCGAGTGCTCTCCAACTTCTGAGTGAGTCGGTCCATCTGCAACTCTTGCTCCTTCAAAGCCTCATGATACATCTCACCAACCCTCAATAGATAATCTCTGTCAGTCAACAACTGCTGGTAGTCGGTCCTCATCACAGATACCCTCTCCCTGAGAGTATGAAAATCATCCATGGCAATTCCCTCATCTTAACTACCATGTGCCACTGACGCTCTCCAACAGTAATCTGCCATCAATGTATGCATGTCATCACTGGGCCTGGTGGGTGCCATAATCATAGCCTCACTGACTCTCAACTGTGCTACTAAGTGGTGTGGATCCTGATCATGGTCATGTTGAGGTGCCACCTCATATCCCTCACTGCTACTGTCAGTCCTGCTAGTGTCAACTATGGAGTCCCCAAAAACACTCTCTGCATAAGATAACGTGTTGAACTGCCCACTGACTACTGTGCTGCTGGGTCCTCCTGTCTGCCACTGCACCCCATCACTAGGTGCTATCTCCCTCTGAATCACACTGTATCCTGTATGAGCAGGCGTGTCCTCTTGTGCACTCACCTTGCTACAATCATCTGCGCCTGGATCCCATGTAGATGTATCCAGACACGTGCCATGGTCGTCCTGACCAATAAAGAGTGCATCCTCATCAATGTAGGTCGATCTTGGAAGTAAGTGCTCCATCACCCTGTCAACATCCACAATCTGCTCAACTAATGGAATCTCCAAAAACTGTGACTCAATCTCCTCTGGCTGATCTGTATGTGTAAGGTCCCCATTTTGTACTCCCTGTATGTCCTTCTGGATCGGTGGATCTACATGTCTGTGGTGTGCATCCCTCACACAAGGCTCAACAACCCTATCTGACATGCCACTGACCTCCTCATGTGAAGTGGCTATCAGGGGTGTCTGGAAGGATGACAGATGTGTCACGGCCATCATAGGAAGCTCATCATCTTTAGGTGCTAACATGTGTGACTCCTCACTAGTGTCACCACTCTGTTGAGGTGTAAGGTCATCAATGGTATGTGATATGTCTGTTGAGACATTGGTGCTATGATCCTGTCCATCCAGCTGCCTATCCACTAAACAAGGGTCATCATCCTCCTCAAGCGTGCTAGTAGCATCATCCTCTGCACAAGAGTCACTATCACTAGCCTCTGTGCAAGAGTCACTATCATCATCAGACTGTCCCAAATCATCATCTATCGCTCCATCCTCACTCATCTCATCATCACTGTCATAGTGTGCCTCAATAGTGTGCTTATGGTCCTTATCCCTGCACCTATGATCTGGTTCCCACGACCCCTTGCAACTGTAGCAAGGTTGCGTGCTCCTAATGGGTGTGGGGCTCCTCTGCTCTTCCAACCATCTAGCTGCTTCTTTTTTCTTTTTATCTGCTATGATGATCCCATGTAAGATATCCTCTTCGCTTCAACCGGGCTTTCTAAAGGCTACATACTAAGGAAAGGTTATTAGAGCCCTATTTTCCTTGCTAAGGCCAAAATATATTATCTCCAAGCATGTTATCTTAAAGGATATCTTATCCATTTTTTTCCAACTATCTATTTATCCCTATGTGAGATCCCTCAGGTTGGCAAGATTTAAGCTCTGATACCACTGTAATGATCCCAATCCATTATGCCAGGAACATCACTGTTTTGGGTGTCTTTTAAAACTTTTATGGTTGTTGCATTTAGTCAAACATTTTGCTGATCTACTTGTTTACATGTGTTTACTTGCAGGATGGCCTCTTGATTTCGGCCTTAGGGTTTAGTTGATGATTTAGATATGTGTTGCAGCAATAAACAAGAGATATAATCATGGAACATACCTCAACCATATGCAATATGATAGACAAGCCAAAACATCTCAAATCTGCTTTTATTCATGAAATAGAGAAACCTGCTACAATGAAGATGCCGATCTGGAATGCT
>WSFP011465606.1:0-18393 GCA_009831015.1 Picea engelmannii
AAGAAGGGTAATACATGTGTAAGTAGATGAGGAGATGTGGATAGAGTTTAATTTAAGGTTTTAGGTGAAAGGTTATTTAATTCACATTTGATTTATAAAGAAAATATATTAAAGAGGAAGTGATTTAAAAGAATAAAGTATTAGGTTATTTTTATTTTTAATGGTGAGAAGTTAATCTCATCCTAAGTTTGATAGGTTTTTTAGTTTTTAATGTTATGTTTTTAGCTTTGCACTTGAGTTATTTATGTTTAAGTGTTGGTTTTGATTTAGAGAATTGTACTATTCTAACATATTTTGGATAAATAAAAACTTTTGAATAAAATTTACATGTATAATTATGTATTTTGGGGTTTGATTTTTAATTTTTATCTCTTTCGACTTAAATCTAAGTTTGATATTCAATTTTTAACCTTGTTTACTAAGTCTTAATATCTAATTACAACTCCATGTTCTAACCTAACTATTCTACACTTTCTAGGGATATGTTTCTTGTTTTTGCTTTTCATAGTTAGGGTTATTGAATGTTCATAGAATTACCTTCCTTGCCCCCCCTTTTTTTCTTCTTAATGTCTCTCCACTCAATTGACTAGTGGTTTGAAGCCAATGGAGGCTCTAGTAAAATCAACTATTGTCCTTTGATACAATGGGAGATATTCTTTCTCTTTTTTAATATGATTTGTCTGATATGTGTCACCTCTTCATCCCCCATAAGGTTTATTAATCATAATAATATTTATAAGAGGAGTTGGCACTTTGGCATCAATAAATCCATGTCAACATCACCTACCTTAGAATCAGAGGTTAAAACCTTTAATGTTGATGTTTTGGGCATTTAGTGACTTACGTCATTTTTTGGAGGTGTCTTGTGAGGATTCATCTAAGATTGATTCCAACCTCTAGGTTTATGCTTTCCCCTTCTTTCCTTAGGAGACCTTAGCCTTTGGGAAAGCATATTTTTGATGGTTTATTCGATAGACCCTACATCTAAATGCCACAATTTCATGTTAAAGTTGTTGGATCCATTGAGAATTATTCTACTTTGAACTATCTTATCTTATAGGCCTAGACTTGGGCCAAGCTATACATAGATTCGAGCATATGTAATGATGCCCTTTTAGACGTGATTTATGTCAAACTTTAGAAATTTACCCAGAGTATTTCCAATTCTTTCTTGAACTTGAACAATCCATAATTGTATAGGGATATTCACTGGTCTCACCCACATTAGACTTGTTTTTATAGACATGGTAGTTGGGTTGTAATAGTGTGACCACGGTTTGATGAAGAGACCATCTCTACCCCAAAACCATGGTCCCTCTTCAAAGACCTTTATGTGATCTTCAATATTGTGAAAAAAACCAATAAAGAAACATTTTGGAACAAATATTTACTGAATGCTCTATGGTCTAGGTGTCACTCTCAAATAGTGGTTGATGATGGCCAAGATCAATTGAATTAACAAATCAAGGCACGACCTTAATAAATAATGTTGATATTTTTAATCTCTAAAATTTGCATATACACCATTGGGTTGTCTTTTTATCTCTCCACAATGAAGGATCTTGGTTGAGGGTTCACATCATCAAAATGGGAAGAGGATTTGTATGACCTTTTTTAAGGAGAAAGTATTTGAATATTATTTCTTTTCACCACACCTAGAATGGGGTAATAGCCAAAATTTTTAAGGAGAAAATTGTTCCTCTACTTAGAACCCCCATAGACAAAGTTAGAGGGAAAGGATTGATTCCTTTTTAACATTATAATTAATGAAGTTGTGACTACTTTCTAGTTGCTTGTTTGAGAATATTAGCCATCGTTGATTAAGAAAGATCCCCTCCTTGGCCCATATTCCAAAATTCACACTATTAATAGTCTCCAAGATCTCCACATATAGAGTGATAGTTTTCTCAAATAGGGTTTTCACAAAGATTTGAATGCTCCCTCACATGTGAAAACCAAACCTTTCTTGTTGACATTTTTAAAATAGTTGGTCGACATCCTCTCAAGTATTTCATACATTTTTGTAAATAATTGGAAGGCATTCTTTGATATTTGGCAACTCGCCAATATTTCTCTAGTGGCTTCTTACTTCATTCTTGGCATTTGCTTCATAATGTTGAACCAAAACTATCATTGGTGCTTGTAATTATATCATGTAGCATGCCAAGCAATGACATGTCCCTTCCTTATATTTCTTATTGGTAACCCTTCCTTATGTTATTCATCGACCCCTCTTCT
Source organism: Picea engelmannii (assembly GCA_009831015.1). Taxonomy (NCBI): domain Eukaryota; kingdom Viridiplantae; phylum Streptophyta; class Pinopsida; order Pinales; family Pinaceae; genus Picea; species Picea engelmannii. Next base: position 2,239 of record WSFP011465606.1, read on the forward strand.
TTTGCAACTTACATGTGTTTGATAATTCCCTTCTAGCTCTCATTTGCTACAACCCAAAGTTGCTAACACTTTCATGCATGTCTATGTGCCAAGAAGAACACTTGCATTTGGAAGATTATGTGTTATAAAAATCGTTCCCCTCCTCATTTCATGGTGACCAAAAACCTTATTACTAAATGCACTCATAACTATGATCCTCATCCTCTCCCCTTTTAGTATTACATTCTAGTTGTGGTTATCTATATACTTTTATTCCTAGCTGTGTATTTGCATTGGCTATTGACTACATATTTTTGTTAATGCTTGGTTGTGTACTTGTAATTTTTTTTGACATCATCTCATAATTACAACTGTATGTCAAATGCCTTTTATTTATATCAATTGTTTAAGGGTGTGCATCACTCTTTCATATAGTTTGGGTTAAAAAGGAAGGTTATATATCTATTTTAGATATTGTTGAGATCAATAAGGTAGTTTTGGCTATAAGTAGAAGTTGCATATGTGTATATGTCTCAACATTGTTATATTCCTTACATCGAGTTAGTCAGTGCCCATAAATCCATATCATGTTACATATACCCTAGATCCAACCATGGCTATCAAAGGTTTTGTTGTTGCAAGTTGTATGTTGCGTATCACATTGAAATAATTGGGGCTAACAAAGGTTTTGACTAAGAATAATCACTCTTAACTCCTTTATCATGTCATATTCCCAACTTAGGGTGGCATTCTCGTGGGAAACACCTATATTTTGGTAGTGAGCCTATTGCATACAACTAATTTTATAAGTCATATCAATCATAGTTGTGTATTGTAGTTGTGATTTATTTGTATTTTATTATATTTTTTCTCTTTTCTTAAAAGAAACACTTGTATCAATCATAGGTAAGTATTGAAGTTGTAAACTATTTGTATTCTATCATATTTTTTTCTCTTTGCTTAAAGAAATGAGTAATAACATTATGTAGTGACCTCAAAATTGAGCCAACAATAGATTGGCATATGAGCAATGACATATTTATTTAATTGTTGCTATTATGTAGTGACCTACAAATTGAACCAAAGGTATCTTGACACATGAGCAATGAAAATTTGATTTAATTGTTTATTTTTATGTATTGTGTTGGGGAAGTACTAAAAACCAATACATTGATTCCTCAACCAACCACATGGCTGCGCCATGCTGGTAGAGAAATCCACATGTAACTGCAGTTGCAGAATGAATGCACAATGAATTCTTTAGCTATGGAACATGTAGATGGAGAATCCATAAATTCATAAACATATGAAACTATATAACAAATAAAATGACAATATATATATACAACAAAACATTGAATGAAGGATAAAACCATTATGAAAATAAATAAAAAATATATAATATATGAATAGAGGGGATTCAACCATCAGTTGCATATTTAGAGTGAGCCCTTACTCCAAAGAAAGCAAGGTGTTGAATCCCTCAATATGAAACATTATTCACAACAAGCAAGTTAAAAAAAACTTTGATCTTACATTCACTGAAAATTTAGAATTACAATGTACCAATTGGAAGAAAATGGTTCCAGGTCTTGCTAGCTTTGTCAGGTAACCTATCCTAGGCTACAATGATTATTTTAAATACAAAATGAGCTTAGGGATTCTCTAGAATAGATCCCAAGGAATTCATGACTTCCTTCAACAAAATTCCTACATATCAACAATCTTTTTTTGGCCATTATGAATACCTTGAGAAGTGGACAATTTACTTGAATTATGTAACTTCACCACTTGCTGTGTGGCTTCCTCGAGCTATATCCTAACATGTTTACTGTGCCACATGGCGAGTCATGCTCTCAATCCCTTTAATTTTGGACTACGAGGTTTTGAAAAGAATCTAAGAATTCCACAACAAAGAATTTGTTACTTGAAATAGTTGTGAGTTCTACAACACACACATCTTTCACAAAGAGGTGAGCCACACAAAATACATTATTTCACAACATAAAATTCCTTCCTTGAAGTAGCTATGAATTCTTCAATGCACACATCTTTCACAAAGAGGTGAGCTATATAAAATAGAGTATTTCACAACATAGAATTCGACGACATAGTATTATGTAGCCTATGGAAATAACACATCTAGACCGAGTTACTCATGAAACCTAAATATGCTATCACTTTATTTTGAAATCATCCTAAACACATCAATATACAAGAAAATACTAGATAAACTGAATTGGATAATAATTATTAACTATGGCAATATTTCAAGTATGGAAGGAATATTTTGGGGCTTATGGAAGGAAAAGTAGACAAGAAAGGATGGACAAAAGTAGAAAATTTAGAGGCTCATCACCCAGAGAAGGTGGAATATCTTGTCTTGGACAAATCCCAACGCCTATAATGGAGGTTTGTGTCCCTGCGAAAGAGTTAGAATTATAATTGAGGGCACGTGTAGAAAAAATGCAGGATAAAATGATTTTGAGTGACAAAATAAATTGAAAGGTCATGAGAGGAAAATTAACAGGTCAATAAATAAAAACTGTGGAAAATTCAAGGGACAACCTATCTTCATCTATTATTATAGGTTGATTAATAGTCTTATGAGTTTAATCAATGATTGGTTAAAGGTTGATAGTAATCTAATGAGTTTGTTATTGCAATATAGTGATTATTGTGAATAGGTATAACTATGTGATTTATGCAAGTGTGTCTATTGTGACTATTAGCTCTAGTCTATAGACTAGAGTCCACTTAGGTGTCCAACAAGGTCCATTATAGTCTAGTGATGACATATTCAATCCTTACAAGAGGGAAGGTCTCACCTAAGGAACATTTCCAAGATGTCATATAGGTAGATTAGGTTGCAAGAGGAGATTTACCATTCAAACTTGTGCTTAAGAAAAAGCTAGTTCATTTCCTTACTCAAATCATTCATGACTCACAACATCATTCCAAACATTCATAATAAAGGTAATAGATAATATATAGTTGAAACAATATACTAATAATCCATGTAACAAAGTACAACCATAATTTGAATAAAATGGGGGTGTTTTATTACTTTGATCTAGAACTATCAACATATACAACATTATGTCCACAACATAAATATGGACCTGCCAACCATCAACCAACTATAACAATAACTATAACACCCGCAGCCATAAAAATAATCACAACTAAACCTTTCCCATAGATCCTAATGGATATTTATACAATTTTGGTCTGTGGTAATTTTTGACTACGTTGAAACCCAAATTTAACTAACTTGTTAGACTATATAATTACAATCCATCATGTACTAATAACTGATAGCTGATGTAAGCCACAAAAATAGGTATTATTTCTTTTTATGTCCAGATGCCACAAGGTTGATTGGATTATTTCCCTTGCTCCACTCGTGCACTTGTAAGTTTCACTACTACACATGGAGTCAAAATTTGACAAAAAACTTCCAACGACAAGGATAAATTCAATTATATCGTCACAAATTACAACATAATATTAATTTTTTTTTTCTAGGTGCTCCGATTAACGTCGGACTTTCGACGAACGAATATATCCATCGAAATTTCGATGAACCTATAAGATAGTTCGTCGATCTATCGATGAATCTAGAGGATTCCAACTACCCGTTTGAAAACAGTTTAATGGTCACTGACTTCACTGACTTGGTCAAGCTTGACATAGTCAACGTTCGACAAAACATCAAAGGAGGTTAGTGTTTTCAACTATTTGGTTGTAGGTGTGACGATTATAAAAGCTTTTTATGCTCATTTTTCGTTGCATGATTTATTATTCTTTTTGCTATGTGCTACTTGCATCAAATCCAATTCTTGATCTGCATAGCTCTGGTTTTGTACTTCGAAGTTTACACGTTCTTAATACTACTTTGTCTCTTTTTTAAATACCCAGATTAGATGCCTAACCCTTAGACCCTCTTTCATTTGGGGACACAAAGTTTTCCCTGGGAAATAGGTATGAACATGTCTACTCAATTCCATTTAATTACTATACAATTTGTCTTGGTGTAGTTCTCTTTTATTGCTTGATTTTATTACTTGATTATAGTCAAGCTTTGGAACTTATGTGGTAAAAATGTATGGTTTTGATTTGTTGATTAATTGTTGATTACTGTTATAAAAAATCTATGACGAAAATGGATTAATTCTCTAGTACATATGGGGTCAATATAATTAGATGGCATTTGTATCGTAAGAATATATAATTCGTATATTAATGTACTTATATTGCTTCAATGGATTTTGTTGTAAATATAGGAAATGCCAATGCTAACACATGAAGAGAGTCAAAGGAAGATTGCTAGGTTAAGGGCTGCATGGGAGGCACAGGTCGGTACTGATGGGAAATATTATTTCCCTTGCAATCAATGTAGGGGCTTGAAAAGAAGAAGACTTATAAGGAAAACATATGAAAGGCATTGTTTTATGTATGGGCATTGTGAAGGGGGGAATACATTTCATCCCATGGTAAGTTATTCATTATATATGTCTTTGTATTGATTTTATTTATAAAATTTTCTTTTGTTTTAATATTTGTTATATACACTAATGTTATCGATTGTTTGTAATTGTAAAGTTAAATCCTCCTAGGTGTTTATTGCCGGATAAATATCTGCCAAGTAGTAGTAGAAATACTATTGTACAAGATGTGGAAGACGGTATGGATATTGAAGATCAAGTTAATTCTATGGAAGCATATGACACCAATAATATGTTGGCATGTTCACAGAAAGAAGGCAGAGTATGTTTGTTTGTCATTGATGGAAAAATCAACACGACGAGAGTATGCTTGTTTTTCAATGATGGCAATATCAACAGCTCAGGAGGAGGAGCAACAATGATCATTGGATCACCCATCCCTATTTCCCGATGGTCGTCAAATCTGAATTCAGACATGAGGAGTGCATAGAAGAGGAGAACAAATCTCAGACATTGGATCTGAGCGCCGAGGACCAACAACCATCGGATCCTGTATAACTGTGAAAAGGATAAGGTCGATTACTATCCTCTAACTTTGTGATATGCAAGGTCGCAAAATGATCCTGGCCGTTGGAGCCAGAGGACACATGGCAAGAGATTGGAATTTTGTTGACTTGCACATTGGAGGAGTCAAAGGAGCGTGATATATGAAATCGCGATATGCGAGGTCGCGAAATGATCCTGGACATTGGAGCCATAGGAAACGTGGTGAGGGATCAAAATTTCATGACTCGTGAGTTGGAGGAGTCAAAGAAGCATGACATAGAAACTCGCGATATGTGAAGTCGCGATGAGATCTAAGTCGTCAAATCGAAGAAAAGTTCTGGACCGTTGATATGGCAAGCGAAGCGCTTGAATGTTTGGGCTGTGGTCATAGCCAAGGTCACATCGTCAAAGGCTGGAGGAAGGAGCTAGTCCAGCTAAGATCAATTTCAGAGATCGCGACTTGGGAGAGTCGAGACACCTCATACCAAGATCCCCGAAGTCGTAAGTCGCAAAGCGTCTTCTAGATAAACGCTTGGTCACAATAGGTGGTCATATGAGAGGAAGGAGCTAGCCCAGCTAAGCTCCATTTTGGAGATCGCAAAATGGGAGAGTTGAGATGTCTCATCACAATATTCCTGAGGTCACGATTCACGAAGCGGTTTTCTGAATAAGTGCTTAGTCACCACCAGTGGTCACAAGAAGGGAAGGAGCTAGCAGCTAAGCTCCACTTTCGAGATCGTGTGTTGGGATAATCGTGGTGATTCAAAATCAATCATCCGAAACGCAAAATTGCGAAATCTCTTTCTATTTAGCATTCGGTCACAACCAATGGGCATATGGGATAAACGCAAGACCTTGCAGATGTAATCCAACGATGCTGATTAATAGGGAATTTGATCGAAGGGATACTGTTTCACTTCTTGGTTAATTGTTCAGTTACAATTCAGTTAGTGGAATTGAATCATAGTTTTTGGATATTTGGCGATTCATTAGTGGATGCGTTTTCTGGGAGATTCGAGGTGTAATTGATCGGGGGGTATAACATAAAATAGAAATGCTATGACCATGTGTGTGTGGTGGTTCTCACTGGAAAAACGAGTTGAACTGAGAGAAAGGAAAATCATGTTATGCATAGTGTGAGATCAAACTCAAAGATGAGAAACATAAGCTGAACATAACATAAAAGGTGCAGAGAGAAGAATGTACTCATACCAAAAAGCATGAGAGGAACAAAGAAAGAACATATAGAAAGAGACATCAATTCATGCCAAGTATGAACAAAACAGAAGAATAATGAAGCATAGAAGAATTGCAGAACAAAGAAGAAGTGGTAAGAATTGATATATTTGCTTTGTTGGTTATTCAATAATTTATTTATAATCAGGGAGGTAGGGAGGTGCTAGGGAGGATTGTAGTCCTCTGTTATTCAAGTTGGTGCTTGAATACTGGAAGTTGTGGCTAGAAAACAGGGTGGCACGGTGGTGCTAGGGAAAACATAGAGTTTTCTGTATGCAAGTTGGTGCCTATATAAGTGGAAGTAGGTGCTTCCATCTAGTTGGTGCTAGAATACTCAGGGAGTTGGTGCTTCCTTCTAGTGGCTTCTAGAGAAACCAGAGAGTTCGTGCTCTCAATAAGTTTCATCTTGTAAAACAGAGGTGGTAGCCTCATTTTGAGTTGGTGCTCAAAGATAGATGATGTACAAAACATAAAATATTGCCTATCATTCGAAGAAGAAGAGGTTTTCTCCCTTTATGGGTTTCCTCGTGAAAATATGTCTCTGTGTATATCATATGTGTGATTGATGTTTATTATTTCTGTTGTTCATATCTTGTATAATCTTGATGGCCACTTGGAGAAGAATGAAAAAATATTTTAATAGACATAAAATTGTTTAAGCACAGAGACAACTGATTCACCCCCCCTCTCAGTTGTCTTAGTAATATCAACAATTGGTATCAGAGCAGGTTTCTTTTATTTAAAGGTAGATCTGTAAGTTTAAACATGACAAGTCATGAAGTACTTCAGCCAATAAGCCTCCTCTGTTTGATGGAACAAAATTTTCCTTCTGGAAAGTTAGAATGAGAACATACATAATGGCCTTAGGTGCTGATGTTTGGGATGTAGTAGAAACTGGATATATAAAGCCTGTTGTGCTAGCTTCTAAAGATGATAGTTTAGAATTTAGCTTCAATTAAAAGGCAATGAATGCTATCTTGAATGGACTTTCTGAATCTTAGTTTGTAAAGGTGATGCATCTTAATCTGCCAAAACAATGTGGGATAAATTTATTAGCAGTTATGAAGGAAATGAGAAAGTAAAAGATGCCAAACTTCAAACATACATATTGAAATTTGAACAAAGAAATATGAATGAGGATGAAACAATTAGTAAGTATTTTTTAAGAGTTGAGGAGCTTGTGAATGCCATGAAGGGTCTTGGTGAGAAGATTGAAGATGCATTTTTAGTTCAGAATATTTTAAGATCTTTGCTTGATAAATTTAATCCAAAATTTTTTGCAATAGAAGAACTAAATGATCTTAAAACTCTGTCTATTGATCAAATCCTAGGAAATCTAACTGCATATGAAATGAGAATTATCAGAGATAAATCCATCTCTAGAGAAGCATCTTTTAAAGAAGACAAGAATACTGATTCATAATTAGATGATATTGAGGCAAAATTTGTGAGAAGGTTAAAGAAAGGATTAGGAAAATATCAAGGCAAGCTAGCATTCAAATGTTTTAAATGTGGTAAGATAGGTCATTTTGCATCTAAGTGTCACAAGAAAAAAGACCAGAACTCTGATGATGAAAATAAATACAAATTTAATAAATATAGTAAAAAGAATAGTTTGTGTGCAAACAATGATGACTCCTCAGAAGACATAGATAATGATTCATCCTGCGAAGACAAAGTGAATGATTTTATTCTTATGGCTATGGGAGATCTTGATGATGAACACACAGTAGGTGACATGGATGACGAAGAAGCTGTGGTGGATATGGAAGGTGAATTAATTAGTGCTTTGGAAGAAATTGACAGACTCAGATTTAAGAAGAGAAAACAAAAACAGTTGTTGATGCAGTTTAAAATGAATGGTAAAAAACCTCATGAAGACTTTGCCTTGCTAAAAGTGGAGTTAGAAGAGGCAAAGAAAATAGAGGACATTCTGAAACAACAATTATCAGAGAAGAAAGCGAGATGTGAAGCCTTGGAAGAAGAGATAGTAAAAACCAGAAAAGAGATGGAGAAGTTTAAGGCATTGTATCACCAAAATCTGTCAAGTATTAAAACCTCAGAAGTATTAAACTCCATTCTAAATCAGCAAAGGAATCCAAAGTTGAAATATGGCTTGGGTTATGAATAAGGATCAAGTAGTGATCATCCAAGTAACACTGAATCCATCAAGTTTGTCAAATCTACAATCATTGACAACAACCACTTTGCAGAAACAAAGAAAGTTAATCATCCACCAAGAAGGAATAAAAGAAAAAGTACCATAACCGAATATGTAGATCAAAGAAATAACACAAACACATATTCCGGTCAAATAAATCATTAGCATGGAAGAAATCGACTCGCTCAAAGAAGACAACCATTTTCCAGGTACAAAGGATTTTTCTATGGATATTGTTTTTTCTGTTCTAACTTTGGTCACAAAGCTGTAAGTTGTTCTTTAAGATTTAGATATGAGAAATCAAGATACTCAAGGAATAATTATTTGCCACAACAAATGTTGAGACAACCAAGTAACAAACATCCACAGATTACAAATCATGTGATGGCTGGGAAAAAGACGCAGGTTAAGCATAACAACAATTATGAGCATAACAATCGTTATGATCTGTTATTCAGTGAACCAGAATGTTACACCTGCCATAATTATGAACACAAAGATGTAGACTGTCGCTTAAGGAACTATAAGCCAGATTTGAATCCCGTTGCTGAAAATTTCAAGGTTTGGAAGAAGAAAGAAGATGACAAGTGTGGATTAGTGTTATTAGCCCAAGGACAAAAGAATCCCTGGTATATTGACAGTGGATGTTCCAAGCATATGAATGGAGAAAAAAGTAAGTTTCTAACTCTAAGTGAAAGAAAATCAAGGAATGTAACTTTTGGAAACAATGCACCAAGAAAAATAAAAGGTAAAGGAATGGTAAGTCTGAGTAATGGCAAAGGGAAAGCTCAAGATGTGTTGTTTGTAGATGGTCTGAAACATAATCTGCTTAGTGTTAGTCAAGTCTGTGACTGAGGATGTGAAATTTTTTTTACTTCTAAAGATTGTAGAATAAAATCTGTGAATTCAGGACAACTGATTGCAAAAGGCATAAGAACATAAAACAATGTCGATGTTTTAAAAGAAGAAAAAGAAAAATGTCACTTAAGAAAGTATGATGAAAGTTGACTATGGCATAGGAGACTTGGAAACCTAAAATTTGATCATATAATCAAAATTAGAACTAGTGGGGCAGTAAAAGATCTTCCAAATATATCAAAGCCATATGATTTTGTTTGTAAACCTTGCCAAATAAGAAAGCTTACTCGAACACAGTTTAAATCTAAGAACTTTGCTTCTATAGAAAAACCTCTTCAGTTAGTACATATGGATTTATGTGGACCATCAAGGAAGGAAGGTACACGAAAATAAAACTATTTGATGTTGATTATTGATGATTATCCTAGAGTAACATGGGTTTCCTTTCTGAAAGAAAATTCTAAAGCATTCGAAAAATTCAAAGTGTTTAAGGCTCCGACTGAGAATCAAACAAGAAAAAGATTGAAGGCAGTAAGGTTTGATAGAGGAGGAGAGTTTAGTTCATGGAATTTCAAAGAGTTTTGTGATAAACATGGGATCGAAAGATAGTATATTATCCCAAGGAATCCACAACAAAATGGAGTAGTTGAGAGGCAGAATAGATCAGTTTAGCATATGGCAAGATCAATGATGAACAAAAGGAATATTGCTCAGACATATTGGGTGGAAGCAATTCATCCAGCTGTACATATTCTTAACAAAGCTCATCTTAGGCCACACAATGATAACACTCCTTATGAACTATGGTTTGGAAGACTTGCCTCAATCAAGCATTTTAAAGTCTTTGGGAGTAAGTGTTATATCAAGAATAATGATGAAAATCTTGAGAAATATGATGATAGGGCCGATGAAGGTATCTTCTTAGGTTATGCTACAAACAATAAAGGATACAGATGCTATAATAAGAGGCTGCATAAATTGGTTGATTGTATCGACATAAAAGTTGATGAAGAAATACCGATATGAAATGTAAGCAATGTTGAATCAACTATAGAAGATATAGTTGAAGTTGAAGATGAACAGGTCCAAGGATCAGAAAGAGAAAACTCTGAATCAGATGAAGATACAAATACTCAGGCAGACTCAACTAAGCAGACAAAAACAAAACCACCTCTTAGAATTTTTAGAAAGAATCATCCTGAAAATCAGATAATTGGTGACATGAATAAAGGAGTTCAGACAAGAAGGAAATTGATTAAAGAATCAGAACAATCTCAAGTTGCTTTCCTATCTATGATTGAACCTAAAAAGTTTGATGAAGCCAGCAAGAATGATGATTGGATTAGAGCTATGAATGAGGAGCTTGATCAGATTGAGAAGAACAACACTTGGGAGATTGTTCCTAGACCTGAAGATAAGAATGTAATAGGATCCAAATGGGTATTCAAGAATAAAATGAATGAAAAAGGACAAATTGTTAGGAATAAAGCCAAATTGGTCTGTAAAGGGTATGCACAAGTTGAAGGATAGGATTTTGATGGAACCTTTGCACCAGTGGCAAGATTGGAAGCCATCAGAATGTTTCTTTCATATTCATGTCATAAGAATTTTAAAGTATATCAGATGGATGTTAAGTCATCATTTCTCAATGGAGATCTAGAAGAATAAGTATATATGGAGCAACCTGAAGGATTTTCATTGACAGATAATATTGACTATGTCTGCAAGCTGAAGAGGGCTTTATATGGACTGAAACAAGCACCATGAGATTGGTATTATAGATTGGATAATTTTTTACAAGACAAAGGGTTCAAGAAAGGTACTGTTGACAACAATCTATATATTAAATCTGAAGGTGATGATCTATTAGTTGTTTTGGTTTATGTAGATGACATTATTTTTGGATGTACAAATGACTCTTCTGTTAAGTGGTTTTCTAATTCTATGCAAACAAAGTTTGAGATGTCCATGATAAGAGAGTTGTCATATTTTCTTGGTTTACAAGTAAATCAAAGTTATGCAGAAATATTTATCTCTCAATAAAAATATTTGAAAGAGATGTTGAAAAAGTTCCATATGGAAGATTCTTCTCTTGTTAGTACACCTATGGTGGTTGGTTGCAAGCTCAGTAAAGATGGTATTTCACTTGATTTTGATCAAAGAACATATTGATCAATGATAGGCAGTTTTATGTACACCACCGCATCTCGTCCTGATATAATGCAAGATGTTGGAATGGTAGGTCGTTATCAATATGATCCCAAATAAAGCCATTTAGTAGCTGTGAAAAGGATATTCAATTACTTGAAGGGCACAATGACTTATGGTCTGTGGTATCCTAGAAATCAGAATTTTCAGTTAACTTCTTATTCATATGTTGATTGGGAAAATTGTGTGGATGAGAGAAAGAGCACCAGTGGAGATGCATTTTTCCTGGGTGAATCATTAGTAGCATGGCTTAGTAAGAAACATGGATCTATTTCTTTATCAACTACAGAGGTAGAGTACATTGCTGCTACTACTTTCTGCACTTAGTTATTATGAATGATACAAACTCTTGCAGATTTGAAGGTAACTTATACTGATCCCATTCCAATTCCCTGTGATAACACCAGTGCCATTAGTGTCTCCAAGAATCTTGTACTTCATTCAAAGACTTAGCATATACCAATCAAATACCATTTTCTCAGAGAAAAGGTTACAAACATAGTTTTTCAGTTGAATTATATTCCTTCCTCAAAATAGATAACTGATATCTTTACTAAACCATTAGCAACGACACCATTTGAATATCTTCGTCATAAGTTGGGGGTCATATCTTATTTCATCTAAACTGTTCAACTTGTCAGGGGGAGTAATTATTGAATATCTGTTGTATTTCTGGTGAATATAGCTCTAGTTCTTCTTTTCTTAGTTGACAGAGGGAGTATGTGCTGGTCACATATTTGATACCTTCGAGATGTACTGCAACAACTCAGGGGGAGCATGTTTTTTATTGACATTGATGTCAAAGGGGGAGAAAAAGTGTGGTAAGTGATACAATGGTATGGATGCTAATAGTTGTGGATGCTACAGTTGGATGTCCAGGAAGAATAGTGTAGTTCTTCAGGTTGTTCAAGGTTGCCATCAAGGCCAAAGGGGGAGATTGTTGGCATGTTTACAGACAGAAGGCAGAGTATGTTTGTTTTTCATTGATGGAAAAATCAACATGACGAGAGTATGATTGTTTTTCAATGATGGAAATATCAACAACTTAGGAGGATGAGAAACAATGGTTGTTGGATCACCCATCCCAATTTCTCGATGGCTGTCAGATCTGAATTCAGGTAGGAGGAGCGCGCAGAAGAGAAGAACAAATCTCAAACGTTGGATTTGAGCACTGAGGACCAACAACCATTGGATCCTGTATAAGTGCGAAGAGGATAAGGCCGAGTACTATCCTCTAACTTTGCGATATGCGAGGTCATGAAATTATCTTGGCCATTGGATATAGAGGACACGTGGCAAGCGATTGGAATTTCGATGACTTGCACATTGGAGGAGTCAAAGGAATGTGATATGTGAACTCGTGATATGCAAGGTCGCGAAATGATCCTGGCCGCTGGAGCCATAGGACACGTGGCGAGCGATCATCATTTCACTGACTCGCGAGTTGGAGGAGTCAAAGAAGCGTGACATAGAAACTCGTGATATGAGAAGTCGTGATGAGATCTGAGCCATTAGATCAAAGAAAAGTTCTGGACCATTGATCTGGCAAGAAAAGTGCTTGAATGTTTAGGCCATGGTCATATCCAAGGTCACATCATCAAAGGCTGGAGGAAGGAGCTACTCTAGCTAAGCTCCATTTCGGAGATCGCGACTTGGGAGAGTCGAGACACCTCATACCAAGATCCCTGAAGTCGCGAGTCGTGAAGCGACTTCTGGATAAGCGCTTGGTCACAACAAGTGGTCATATGAGAGGAAAGAGCTAGCCCAACTAAACTCCATTTCGAAGATCGTGACATGGGAGAGTCGAGATGTCTCATCACAAGATTCTCGAGGTCGTGAGTCATGAAACACTTTTTTGAATAAGCACTTGGTCACCGCCGGTGGTCACGAGAAGGGAAGGAGCTAGCAGCTAAGCTCCACTTCAGAGATCACGTGTTGGGATAATCGTGGTGATTCATAATCAATCATCTGAAACCCAAAATCATGAAATCTCTTTCTGTTTAGCGTTCGTTCACAACCAATGGGAATATGGGATAAACGTGAGACCCTGTAGATGTAATCCAATGGTGCTAATTAGTCGGGAATTTTATCAAAGGGATACTATTTCACTTCATGGTTAATTGTTTAGTTACGATTCAATTAGTAGAATTGAATCATAGTTCTTCGACGTTTGGCGATTCATTAGGGATACATTTTTCGGGAGATTCGAGGTGTAACTTATCGGGGGGTATAGCATAAAAGTGAAATTCTATGACCGTGTGTGTGTGGTGGTTCTCACTGGAAAAATGAGTTGAACTGAGAGAAAGGAAAATCACAGTATGTGCAGTGTGAGATCAAACTCAGAGATGAGAAACAGAAGCTGAACAGAACAAAATAGTTGTAGAGAGCATAATATATTCATACCAAAGAGCATGAGAGGAACAAAGAAAGAACATATAGAAAGAGACAACAAGTCAAGCCAAGTATGAACAAAACAGAAGAATAGTGAAGCAAAGAAGAATTGTAGAACAAAGAAGTGGTAAGAATTGATATATCTGTTTTGTTGGTTATTCAATCATTTATTTATAATCAGGGAGGTAGGGATGTGCTAGGGAGGACTGTAGTCCTTTGTTATTCAAGTTGGTGCTTGAATACTAGAAGTTTTGGCTAGAAAATAGGGTGGCAGGGTGGTGCTAGGGAAAACACAGAGTTTTATGTATGAAAGTTGGTGCCTGTATAAGTGGAAGTAGGTGCTTCCATCCAGTTGGTGCTGGAACACTCAGGGAGTTGGTGCTTCCTTCTAGTGGGTGTTAGATAAACCAGAGAGTTGGGGCTCTCAGCAAGTTGCAGCTTGTAAAACATAGGTGGTAGCCTCATTTTGAGTTGGTGCTCAAAGATAGATGATGTACATAACATAAAAGATTGCCTATCATTCGAAGAAGAAGAGGTTTTATCCCTTTATGGGTTTCCTCATGAAAATATATCTCTGTGTATATCATATGTGTGATTGATGTTTATTATTTCTGTTATTCATATCTTGTATAATCTTGATGGCCACTTTGAGAAGAATGAAAAAATATTTTAATAGACATAAAATTGTTTAAGCACAGAGACAACTGATTCACCCCCCCTCTCAGTTGTCTTAGTAATTTCAACATAATATTGTTGAGTCGGATGATGGGACAAATAGATTGATCCAGGACATATGTGCTCCTATCGATGAGGAAAATGATGATGATATTTATGATGTACCTCTGCTTGAGAAGTCACAACAACCCCCTTTATGAAGGCTCAAGCACAAATATTCTCTTTTCTATAATGTTGTTGCTGAACTTGAAGGTATTGAATGGTTTTTCAAACACTTGTTTGACACAGATCCTAAGGTACGTAATATAATTTGTCGCATATTATACGTAAAGGTCGACTTTATTTTTCTCTATTTTTAGTGTCAATCAATGTGTAAATTAAGGATGCAATATTTTTTATTATTATTATTTACATTAATTAGTTTTTTTTAATGCTGTAGATTGTTAGGTGAATTTTCCTTACCACCATCAAATAATTTACCTCGCACATATTGGACTGGAGTATCAGGCTATTGATGCATGTTCGAATGATCATATTATATATTATGGACAATATGCATCAGAAACGAAATGCCTGTAATGTCAAATCAATAGATATCGAACCGATCAAGTAATGAAAAAGGTGCCTCACAAGGTTCTTCTTCATATTCTGATAATTCCACATTTGCAACGATTGTTTAGGTGCCAAAGCATTGCACAGATTATGGATTACCATGCATGAAACATAAGTGAAGATGGTGTTCTTCGAATTCCTGCATATGGTTCTGCATTCAAGAACATCGAAGAAATATGGTCAATTTTTAAAGAAGAACCTCGTAATGTTAGGCTTTCATTGGCAGCTGACGATGTCAGTCCATTTGGTGAGCTCATGTCTATTTAATCAGTGTGGTCTATTTTTGTTATAAACAATAACCTTCCTCCTTGGATGTCAATAAAGAGGGAGCACACAACGTTGGCAATGATTGTTCCAAGTATTTTTTAAAAAAATTGGTTTCAACGTTGTATTTTGTTTTTCTTATTTGTTGCATAATTACTTATATATATATATATATATATACAAGGTTGTAATTATGTGTACTTTCACCCAATTAGGTAAGTACCAAGTGAAATATATGAATGTATATATTGAGCCTCTTGTCAACGAGCTACTAAAGTTATGGGCTGACATCACTATGTACGGAATCTCTAAACCAATAGGGAAAAAGTAATTTCAATTCCATGGAATACTTACATGGACAATTCATGGTGCCCCAAGGCTAACACATTTTTGTGGTATGTAACATACTGATGCACTTTAATAGTATATAATGTTATGAAAATATGATGCATGCTTCTTAAATATCAATTCCTCATTATACAAATAATACTGGAATTAATCCATATAATCTTACAGGTCTTCAAACAAAGGGTAAATTTGCGTGTCCAGTTTGTGGTCCTAGGATGAAATCGCGTTGTTCAATAAGTCTAGGAAAGGAGGTATTTTATGAGTATAGGCACTTCCTCCCTAAGAACCATAGGTATTGAAATATAGAAAAACATATTTTCAATTTGAAAGAAGAGAATGGAATAAAACCACGAGGACTGACACCTCACCTATAGAAGTTGGAATATAATAGATTAAACCGTGAAGGTAAGCATTTAGTCTATGTGTCTG
>WSFP011465607.1:0-18393 GCA_009831015.1 Picea engelmannii
CAAAATTTGTCAGTGCAACTCATCATTCTTCTACATGGCGCACTACAAACTCACGGTGTTGCTTTGTTCCATCATTTAAACTCGCTTTGATTGGGGAAAGCATATCAAAGAGGATTCTGGAAGCCCAAAATTCATCATCAAGTATTCAAATCTCCCTCCAACACTGATCCAACCATTAGTCTCAGATTTGCTACAGGTATTTTTGCCTTCTTGAAAGCATTTCCTTGGTTTTTGTAAACTGACTTTTGTACAGAAGTGTTCTCTGTAACAGGTTAATTTTCAAATGGATCCAAGGAAAGATCCTACCCCCAGGAAGAGGTCAGGATCTGTGGTCAGTTTTGAACCTACCGATACTACTCTTATTGAGCAAAACCCTAACCATGTAGATTATTTCAAGCGCATGGGATGCTGGAGGTTTTGTCAAAAGCTTGAAGGATATCATCTGGAAGTTTCAAGAGATTTTGTGCAAAATTACAAAGAGGTTAAGACACAGGTTGGACCCTTGGAAATTCATCTAACAGTGGATTTGATTACAGAAGTGACTGAGATTCCTAAGACAGGGGAACTTTGGTTCAAGGAAAGGATATTAGAAAAGAAGGACTGGTGTCAAGACATGCTCAAGCCTAAGCATAGGGGAGCTGATTTGGTGAAGGGTGTGCCAAGGAATTGGTTTTTAGAGGAGTATGATAAACTGATATTCATCATTCAAATATTTTTTACTTGTGAAGGGAGGTACAACTGGATTTTGCAGTACCATTTCAAACTGCTTCTCCACTTCATTGGTAAGAAGGAAATAGACTTATCTTATTTCCTTTTCATGAGTTTGCAAAGAATCATTTCATGTGCACAAAAAAATCCCAATAGACTTCAAAAATCCATATTTCACCATGCCTTAATCAAAATCATAGTCATTGAACAGCTGAATAAGGAAGGGAAGGATTGGTCCACTTTCCTGTTTGTATCTAATTACCAAATTGACCTGCCTATTTCTCCTTTAAAATTCAATACTCCTAGGAAGAAGAATGTATTATCTTCCTTTTCTCCCTCATATAAAGTACCACAATACTCTGCTCCCTCTTCTCCCTCATCTGAAGTACCAGAGTCCTCTCAAGACCCCATTCCTCAAGAACCTTCACTTGTCCAAGTGTATAAAAGAGATAAGAGAAAAGGAAAGGCCAAAGAGCTCGTTATTGAAGAACAACTAGAGCCTCCTATGGAGATTCCTCAAATGGAAATTGAAGATAATCACTAGATTGTCAAAGATAAAATTGGTACACCAGCCCTCAAAAGGTCATCCAGGAGAAAAATGTACTAGCGGAGGAATCTCATCAAAGCACTGAGGTTATCAAGCCTAGAACTAGGTTCTCAAAATTCAAAGTTTCTCCTCTTGAAAAGAAAGCACTTGAGTCCATAGTCCAATTAAGTGAATCTGCACTAGAATCAGCTCCAGAGACAGATATAGAGCCTAAAACTAATTGGGCTAAATTACTCAAGGATGCAGATAAAAAACTCAAATAAGTTTAGGAGAAGAACCAAAAATTACATCAAGAAAATGTTACACTCAGCAGACAACTTTCAAGTCAAATAGATGAACTAGCAGAGGAGTGTAATTAGCTCAAGAGGAACATCAGGAAAAATATGATTCAGAGGAAACAATTGGTTAATATGTACAAGAAGAACCTCATCTTGAGAGAAGATAATAGAAAGTTGATTGAAGACATATATTTGGCTAAGAACATGCTTAGTAAGAAGAACTTGACAATCTTCTTGAAAGAGACCACTTCTCCCAGTTCTTCCAACCAAGATGATTGATTTACAGGGGTATTTTCAAAGTTTTTTTGCTCAAATTTTTTTTATTCATGAAGGGGTTCACTGCCCACCTTTTTTGTCTTCAAAATGTTGAACAATTATTTTGTTCTTTTCCTATGATAAACCTTAAGAAGTAAGAGGCATGTATGTTAAGGTTTTGGTGAGTACAATTCCAATTCACTTGCAGAGCATTTTGTCTAAAGAGACTACTTCCAACCTTCAATTCACCTTCAAAGTCATTTCTTCTTGCATAAGGTCAAAACAATCATCACAACAAGTTGGTAGCGAAAACAGTGTTTTTCCTGTGCATTGTGCTACTAACTCTTCAACCTTCTGCGTGGAGGAGTTTTGGTCAACTTTGACCTGATTTTCAACATTCAAATAGGTGATTCATGCCCTAGGTGTTGGATAAATATGGTGAAGGACTTCTACAACTTCGAGGAATCTCAAGTGGAGCTAAAGACTTAGAGTTAGGATGGGATACCTATCCCTTAAAAATAGGATCTAATCTTGTCCACTGTAACTAAATCAAATTTTATAGTTATTTGATCCATCTTTTGAGGATATTGAAACTAAGTTGAAAAGGATATTTAATCCCATTGAAGTAGCATCGTAAAGGGTTCGAATTTGGGAGATTTGACTATACTCTTTTATTGAAAGACACTTTTTGAATACATATTGGAATATAAGCCTCTTTCACTGTATCTATTTAGACTTTCATCTCTCTTTCTATTCTGTACCTGTGAGTGAATACATGTTCATATTTCTATGTTTATTCAATGACTGATAATTTTCATCTTATATTTGCATTGTTAAACTAGAATCACAAGTCTTTTACTTTTTATAGTTGGTCGGTCATATATGCTATTGTGTGTGTGATTCTGCTGGTATAATTAGTATTCTTTATCCATTTTCATCTATTAAAAACTATCTGAATATTATAGTTGAAGGCCTTATTTGTCTGAGTGTATTCATGTGTATCTGAGGTGATTTTATACCCAAGTCATTCAACTTGATCGATTTACACCTTTATTTGAAACATTTGATTAAGTTACCAAGCTCACTTGATTTGAAACCTAGAGTGACTCTTGGATTGATAACGAATTGGTGTTGTTGTCGGGGAAAGGAGTGTGAAGCAAGCTTCTTTGGGAGATGACATAGTCCCATCTTTTGATGATAGACAAAGTAAGGGCATTAGTTTGGTTGTAATTTTCTATCTGGTGACTCCATTGGTACATTATGGCTACCGAGAAGGCACATACTCGAGAAAATCCTTAGCAGCCACTAACTGATCCAGTATCTGATCTTGAAAGGATCATCAAAGAAGGAAAGGAATTACAGAAGGGATATTCAAGTTCAAGTATCTCTAGAAATCCTTTTGTGTCTTTTCCAGAAAATCCATTAATAAGACCAACACTTGTTGAAACTATAAGCTCAAAGACTGATAGTGAAAAAGTAGCTTCATAAGTTCAAGGATCTTTTGATCTTACTCAAGAAGGTAGTTCATCATTTGTTGAAGAATACATCTACTCATAATCTATAGAATCTTCTCAGTCTGAAACTGAACAAAATTCAACTTACATTCATACCAATCTTCCTACAGTTGAGATTGTCTTACATGAATTGTATATAAAAGGAGAATAAAACATTGCCAAGTTATTGTCTGAATTCTATATAGCTTCTTATTTTCCTTCTTCCATAGCAAGTCCAAAAATATCGTTTCCTCTCATTGACTCAACTTCATCCTCTATATCAGCCCCATTATCATCCTCTGTATCAGCCCCTTTATCATCCTCTGTATCAGCCTCATCTTAGTCCCTAGTTATCCAAACTTCTAGTACATATACATCTACCACTACCATGGAAACAGTACCTCAAAATCTTACTAATATGGAAAGAATCATAGTTGCTAGATATGCACCATTAATACTGCCTAATCCTCTGAATGCAATGCCTACTGGAGACTATCAAAAGTACATGCCTAAATTTTGAGGGACATAAGAGGTCACATCTGAAGAGAATCTTGAATTATTTTATAGTTATGATGATAACTTGAATATCATATGGGAGGATGTATGGATGAGAGTGTTTTTTCAAATTTTAGATGGAGAAGACAAGAAATGGTGTAGAGAATTAACACCAGGAACTATAACAGGTATTGAAGTTTTAGATGATAATTTCCTTAAACAATAGGGAGATAAGAAGGATTTTCTTTACTACATTACAAAGTTTGGGAACTTGAGAAGGGAAAGTGGTGAATCAGTGTCAGACTTTACCAAAATATTTAACCGGATGTACAACAAAATCCCAACTGAAATCAAGCCTACTGCTACATCTACAAAAATAACATATGCTAATGCCTTTGATTCTGAATTTTGTTTGTTGTTAAGAGAAAGGAGATATGTTACATTGGCTAATATGTAGGATGCATCACTTGAAGTGGAATCTAACATCCTTGCTGCAGAAAAGTTGAAAAGTAGAGCTGATAGAAGGAGACAAAAAGGAGAAGCCTCATCATCAAGTGCAGATCCCAATATTGAAAATATGGCTAAGATGATAGAATCTTTCACTTATGAATTGTCCAAAATGAAGATTGAAAACAAGAATCTTGGAAAAGGTAGATATCCTAATGATTTTATTCCTCGAAATCCAAATCCTTATAGAAGAAATAGTGAGAAACATCAGATTTTACAAAGGAATAGAAATGCTAATGAGGATCAAAAAATTAAAGCTCCTTTTCAGAACACAGTAATGGAGGAAGATCATCTAGAAGAGGATGATCAGATTCATTGTTTGGGGTATAAAGGTGATACATATTTCTTGACACAGAATACTTATGAGGAAGCTTTGATTAGTCAACAGACTAATCAGGACTCAAATGATGGATCTGTTTTTCAAGATGATGATCAGAATAGGTACAATTTGAGATCTAAAAAAAATAATAGTAAGCAATACGTGCAACCTCCTCCCAAAACAATTGTTGTCCCTGCAAAAAAACAACCAAGCAAAGATCAGGCTCAAACAAATGATCAATTACTTCTTAAAGCTCCTCTACATGAGGTAAGAAACCCTGACAAACTTCCTTTTTCATTAAGCTTTGAATCAGAAATTCAGAAGGTTAAGATTCCCATACCGTTCATAGAATTA
This sequence comes from Picea engelmannii, assembly GCA_009831015.1. Classification (NCBI taxonomy): domain Eukaryota; kingdom Viridiplantae; phylum Streptophyta; class Pinopsida; order Pinales; family Pinaceae; genus Picea; species Picea engelmannii. Next base: position 4,957 of record WSFP011465607.1, read on the forward strand.
ATGAATAATGACACCTTCAAACAAACCATCCTCAAATCCCTTGAGCCTAAATACATGCAATTTGTTGTTGATGTTGTAAACCTCCAAGATGATAAGCCTATTGTTTTCCTTATCCCAATGGTTCAAGACCATGAGGAAACCTCTCCACCTTTTTATGTCTCGAATATCCATGATAAAAAAATTCATAATTTCCTTGTAGACACAAGAGCTTCTCATAACCTCATGCCAAAAGAAGTAATGGATGAGTTCGGTTTAGAAATTACTAAATCTTATCATGATTTATTCTCATTCGATTCTAGGAAGGTTAAATGCCTTGGCTTGATTAAATATCTAGAAATTTCCTTATCTCAGTTACCTATGAGGAGCATGGTAATGGACATTGTGGTAGCTAATGTGCCACCAAAATTTGGTATGATCTTGTCTAGAGCATGGATAAAAAGGCTAGGAGGCAGCTTTCAAAATGACCTTTCTTATGTAACTGTCCCAGTCTTTGGAGGGGAACAAAGGAGATTGTATAGGGAAGCACAATTAGCCTATATTATCAGTGATGAGAAGGAGCTGACAAATCATCCAATCTACTCAGTTGATACAGGTTTGGGATCTTGTATACTTCAAATTGATGATTTTCAATCATCATCTTTGCAGCTCAGAAATCCTATTTTCCAATCTTCAGAAGTGGAAAACACTCCTATATGGAGTATGTTCTTTGATGGTGCTTGTTCAAGAGAATCTGCAGGAGAAGGTGTTGTTTTTGTCTCACCTACCAAAGAAACAATTCATTTGTCTTTCAAGTTAGATTTTAAGGTGACAAATAACATAGAAGAATATGAAGCCTTAGTCTTGGGCTTAAATGCTGCTAAGGACATGAATATTCAGGGGTTGAAGGTATATGGAGATCTTGATATGATAATTCAACAAATTAAGAACACTTTTCAAGCCAAACATGTCAGGATTAAGGCATATAGAGATGAGGTATGGAATCTCATTGATTCTTTTCTAGCATTCAATATTTCATATATTCCTAGAGAAATGAATCAACTTGCCGATTCATTAGTTGTTTCAGCTAGTACCTTTAATTCACCATGCCATCAAAGCTTATATATGAAATTCAAGTGAAATATAGACCTTCCTTGCTAGATAATGTAAATTTTTGGAAAGTGTTTGAAGATGATGAGGAATTGGTTATATTTCTGGAAGTAATAGATGAATTTTATGCTCTCTGGTAGCACCAATTCTTACAAGGGGGGTGTTTGTCTCAAGTTTCAAGCCCTTGGTGTAAAATTCGAAGAAATGGGGTTTAAAAACCCATCAAATGAATTTTATTCAAAGGCCGCATTCATGAGCGTCAAGTGCATCACACAGAAGAAGTTCATTTCGGGCTTTAAATCAAGCGAGTGGGAATTTTTGTTTTCAGTGGCGAGGATCCATCGATGGAGTAGATCAATGGTCATCGGGTAAGCCAGAGCCATAGAGTTGCATGAGGTTTAGCGCATGGGCTCATCCCTTAGGGCCAAAGTCACGAAATGATCATGGTCGTCCGATCCAGTCAGGACACATGGAGCTTGATTAAGTCTGGTCTCCATCTCAGCTATCGTGACTTTCAAATATAAGGGTCGACTCCCTTCCATCCATGATATGTGAGATGTGAAGGTGAATTTGGGTGCGTCCCCATGGTCATAGCACAAGTTTGTGAGGAAAGGCGGTTGGAGGAAGAGAAGCGAGAACTCCTGGTGGGAGAATCCCCGAAAGGATTGAGACCGCTAGTCTTGAAGGATACGTGGTGCTTGATTATGTCCGGTTTCCATCTCGACTATAGTGACTTTGAAATACAAGGGTCGACTCCCTTCCATCCATGATACGCGAGATGCGAAGGAACCTTTGGGTGCGGGCCCACGATCATAGAATAGGGTCGTATGGAAAGGCGGTTGGAGGAAGAGGAGCGAGAACACCCGGTGCGAGAATCCCTAAAAGGATCGGGACCGTTAGTCTTGAAGGATACGTGGTGCCTGATTAAGTCTGGTTTCCATCTCAGCTATCGCGACTTTGAAATACAAGGGTCAACTCCCTTCCATCCACGATACGTGAGATGTGAAGGCACCTTTGGGTGCGGGCTGACAGTCATAGCATAGGGTCATATGGAAAGGCGGATGGAGGAAGAGGAGCGAGAACTCTCAGTGGGAGAATCCCCGAAAGGATCGGGACCGTTAGTCTTAAAGGATACGTGGCACCTGATTAAGTCTGATCGCCATCTCGGCTATCCCGACTTTGAAATCCAAGGGTCGACTCCCTTCCATCCACGATACGCGAGATGCGAAAGAGACTTTAGTGTTGGGCCCATGATCCTAGCGCCAGGGTTGTATGGAGTATCGCCAAAGAAAGTGAGCACGCAGGGCCAAGGTTTTTCAATGGAAAAATGATCATGGCTGTCAATTTTTAAATCCGATCCAACCGTTGATCCCAGAGGGCCATTTCGCGAGTTTTGGCACTAGGAAATTTGAAGGCAGGGGAACTAGAAATCCCCGAAATAAGAAATGTCGAAATGCCCTTGGAGAGAGGCGTCGGGTCATGGCCCTAGGTTACATTGAAGGCAGTTCCAGAAGAAAGGGAGGCTAGCCTCAGAGACTTAGAGAGTAGGCACATGGTCTTCTCCTGAGCATATCGTCTCGGCCACTCCCTGGGGAAGCAGTTAATGAAAATCGAGCAGGTAGATGAAACCTCAGCTCAAGCCACAAATGGAAGGTATGGGAGGCCTGGAGCAATCATCCTGTGGTACCCTTGTGTGAAGGTCCTCCTATTAGAGCCATGTTGAGTTAAGGTGGCATATGACGAAGGAGTTCCATCCATTTTTGACTGAAGAGACGCCATGCCTTGGAGGTTCGAGCATGCCTCTGTTGGGAGAATATTTCTGAGTATATATACTCATTTTTTCTGTTTTTGTAAGGATGGATGGTAGAGAAAAGATCCCAATTGTAAAACTTTAACAAAGCCTCTGGTTCTCTAGTTATAGAATGAAATTTTGAGACTTCTTGTTTAATGGCATCCAACCTCCTCCTTTCCTTTTTCCTTTGAATCTTAAAGCTCGGGCATGGATGATCCAGTCGGGTGTTGTAATAACTATATGATGCATGTTTGATTATATTAGTTCTGCGACATTTTAAGTTTACTTTGAAGTTTCTCGGGTCTGAGAGGATCTCATATCTGATACTTTTCCCCCTCTAAAGGCCTGCTAGAAGACCGGATGTCCAGAGAAGTCTCTATTTCCATTTTCTTTCCCTCCACTTACTCACCACTATGCAAAAATTACTGGCTTAAGTTAGATCAAGACCTCACATGTCTTTGTTGTTCCAACCTAGTTTTCTGAGTTAAATGATATTCTTCTGAGTTTACTTCCATTCATCACCCTTTACCAACAAATAGTGACATAAACTGATGGGCTTCAGGCTTACTCCTGCTGCAATCCAGGAGTGACTTCTGATTACAACATTTCTAGTGTTGTTGTCATGGACAAAGTTGAAAATTTTCTCTGGGATTGAACGACATTGAGCCTCTGATTCTGAAGGTGCATCAGGCATCAGAGCCCTACAATATTTCTATTGTGCACCTGGTGACTCCATTGTGAAGACTCCACTGTGGTGGACCTACTGTTTTGGCTATGGCTACTTTAGCGCACCTGAAAGCTGACCCTGAGGAGATTTCTCGAGAAGGTTTCAACAACTACTTTCTTATCTTGAGAAGTTTCCTGGGAGGACACAACATTAAGATCTGGCCTTTGATGGTGAACAAATATCAGACGCATTCAAAGATGTGAATCTTTCACCTGACAACTCCATGATTCGAGGATAAATTGGCGACTCCATTGGTTCGATATGGAGAAAATACTAGCTTGGAGATTTGCTCCTTTTAATTTTTCTACTATTCCTGGTTTTCATGATGTTGTCCCTTCTTCGAAATTATGGAGCGATTATTTGCCCATATTTAGAGAGTGTAAGGGGGACAACCCTGCTCAACATCTCCATGATTTTCATGAACTCATGCATCAGTGGGAGATACATCATGAGGATGTATTATTGAAAATGTTCATGTTCTCGTTAGTAGGGCATGCTCGTGAATGGTATCGTTCTCTACCCCCTGCTAGCATTTCTTCACTCATTGAATTTCATGCAGCTTTTAATAGGCGCGATCAAAATTTTTATTCCTCTGAGTTTATCTGTCATAGCTATTGTGAGGAATGTGAGGACAGTGAGCAAAATATGGTTGTGTCTCATGAAGGTTGTGAGGATAATAGAAGATATAAGGATGAGGACCCTAGGGAGGAGGAAGATGCTTTGGGAGAGGCTAGGGAACTAATAAAATCTCTCTCTTCCCAATTGGATAGGTGGGAAGTTGAACGATGTGCAGAGGATTTTCCAGCCTTTGAAGAATGTGCTCTTGGTATCTCTACAATTGATGATGATGAAGATCCTAGGGAGGAACAAGATACTCTGAGTGAGCTGATGGAGCAGGTGAAATCTCTCTCTGTCCGACTAGAAAAGTTGGGATCTGAAGACAACGAAGAGGATTTTCCAGTCCTTTAGGCAGATGTTCTTGGCAGCTCTTTTGAAGAGGATATTGAATATTTCATAGCCGTAGAGACATTAGTTTCTGCCCCTGATGAGATTTTTTTCGATTTAAAGGAGGAATTGATGGTGGAAATGGATTGTTCTCTTTTTCTTCACGAGATTTACCATGATGTGTTTACATTCGGGGTCGAAATGGAGGATCAAGAGATAGTTCCATTTTTGCAAGATGGAGGAGTTTTGTTCTCACCCAGCTTTGATGATTATTTAGTAGAGGAGCAGCAGAGCTCCACATCACAATTTTTTGACCATAGGAGAAGCCAACTTGTATATGACAATTATGAATCAGATTCTGAGTTGGATATGTAGGATTTACAAGAGCATGTTGTGGAGGCTTATCCTCTGTTCGTTAATGAAAATTATTATGAGGAAATCAGCCATCCTGAGTGAAAGTTGGAAGAGCATAGCTTTCCCACGGGTCCTATTTATGATGATTATGAATCTGAATCTGGGGAGAGCCAAGGAGAAGAACTAGAAGAGCCGTTGAGGGCACATTTTATCTTCTATCCAGAGCCAGTCAGTGAGCAGCCACCGCCTGAGATCAGTATGCCTACATCAGTTGTCCACCCACCTATGCTTACTAGAGATACTCAGTTGCACGTGAACAACTGTGTAGCAAAGGAGGTTTCCTGTCGCCCATTTTCTAGAGTTTTCCACTAGTCCTATGAGCCTGTGGAGGAATACATGAAGTTGTATTTCCTTCACAACTTGGAGCTGCCCTATTTTGTATCAACCTCAGCCTATGAGGAGGAGTTGAAGAGTGTAGCCATTATGTTTTCACAGTTACACCATTTGCTAGTGATCATCGACAGAATGAAGGAGCGTCCATTCATAAAGTTACTTGATTGGCTATGGTGGAAATTTGCTTTCACCTAGCCTCATGTACAAAGTATATTAGTTTAGGACTGTACATAAATAAGCTCCTTGGACCATTTGTTTTTGTTTGTTTTTACTTATCGGCATGTATTTTCAGCAGGGTGTTTTAAGCTCAACTCCATATCCCAACAGAAGGCAACTGGAACTACAAAAGGAGTTCTTAGAGCATCGCAGGGACGACTCTATCCCCCAAGGAGCCTAATGTTAGCACCAATTCTTGCAAGGGGGGTGTTTCTCTCTGATTTCAGGCGCTTGGTGTAAAATGCAAATAAATGGGGTTTAAAAACCCATCAAATGTGTTTTATTCAAAGGCCTCATTCATGAGCGTCAAGCGCAACACACAAAAGAAGTCCATTTCGGGCTTTAAATCAAGCGAGCGGGCATTTTTTTTTTCAACGGCAAGGATCCATCGATGGAGCAGATCAACGGTCATCGAGTAAGCTAGATCCATGGAGTTGCATGAGGTTTAGCACATGGGCTCATCCCTTAGGGCCAAAGTCATGAAATGATCATGGTCATCTGATCCAGTCGGGACATGTGGCGCTTGATTAAGTCCAGTCGCCATCTTGGCTATCACGACTTTGAAATACAAGGGTCGACTCCCTTCCATCCACGATACACAAGACGAAAAGGCACCTTTGGGTGAGATCCCACGGTCATAGAACAGGGTCGTATGGAAAGGTGGTTGGGGAAAGAGGAGCGAGAAATCCAAGTGGGAGAATCCCCGAAAGGATCAGGACCGTTAGTCTTGAAGGATACATGGCACCTGATTAAGTTCGGTCGCCATCTCGGCTATTGCGACTTTGAAATGCAAGGGTTGAATCCCTTCCATCCATGATACGAGAGATGCGAAGGCGTCTTTGGGTGTGGACCCACTGTCATAGCACAGGGTCATATGGAAAGGCGTTTGGAGGAAGAGGAGCGAGAACTCCCGGTGGGAGAATCCTCGAAAGGATTGGGACCATTAGTCTTGAAGGATACATGGCGCCTGATTAAGTTCAGTTTCCATCTCGGCTATCGCGACTTTGAAATATAAGGGTTGACTCCCTTCCATCCACAATACGCGAGATACGAAGGTGCCTCTGGGTGTGGTCCCACGGTCATAGAATAGGGTCATATGGAAAGGCGATTGGAGGAAGAGGAGTGAGAACTCCTAGTGGGAGAATACTCAAAAGGATCGGGACCCTTAGTCTTGAAGGATACATGGTGCCTGATTAAGTCTGGTCTCCATCTCAGCTATCGTGACTTTGAAATACAAGGGTCGACTCCCTTCCATCCACGATATGCGAGATGCGAAAGAGCCTTTAATGTTGGGCACATGATCCTAGCACCAAGGTTGTATGGAGTATCGCCAAAGAAAGTGAGCACGCAAGGCTGGGGTTTTTCAATGGAAAAATGATCGTGGCCGTCAGTTTTTAAAGACGATCCAACCATTGATCCTAGAGGGTTGTTTCTCGAGTTTAGGCACCAGGAAATTTGAAGGAAGGGGAAGTAGAAATCCCCGAAAGAAGAAATGCCAAAACTCCCTTGGAGAGAGGCGCCAGGTCATGGCCCTGGGTTACATTGATGGCAGTGCCAGAAGAAAAGGAGGCTAGCCTATGAGCCTTAGAGAGAAGGCACGTGGTCTTCTCCTGAGCATATCATATTGGCCACTCCCTGGGGAAGCAGTTAATGAAAATCGAGCAGGTAGATGAAACCTCAGGTCGAGCCATAAATGGAAGGTATGGGAGGCCTGGAGAAACCAACCTGTGGTACCCTTGTGTGCAGGTCCCCCTGCAAGAGCCATGCTGAGTTAAGGTGGAATTTGACAAAGGAGTTCCATCCAGGTTTGACTAAAGAGATGCCACACCTTGGAGGTTCGATCATGCCTCTATTGGGCGAATATTTCTCAGTATATATACTCAGTTTTTCTATTTTTGTAAGGATGGATGGTAGAGCAAAGCTCCCAATTGTAAAACTTTAACAAAGCCTCTAGTTCTCTGGTTATAGACTGACATTTTGAGACTTCTTGTTTAATGGTATCCAGCCTCCTCCTTTCCTTTTTCCTCTGAATCTTAAAGCCCGGGCATGGATGATCCAGTCGGGTGTTGTAATAACTATATGATGCATGTTTGATTATATTAGTTTTGCGCATTTTAAGTTTACTTTGAAGTTTCTTGGTTCTGAGAGGATCTCATATCTGAGACTTTTCCCCCTCTAAAGGCCTACTAGAAGACCGGATGTCCAGAGAAGAATCTATTTCCCTTTTCTTTCCCTCCACTTACTCACCACTATGCAAAAATTACTGGCTTAAGTTAGATCAAGACCTCGCATGTCTTTATTGTTCCAACCCAATTTTCTGAGTTAAATTATATTGTTCTGAGTTTACTTCCATTCATCACCCTTTACCAACAAATAGTGACATAAACTTATGGGCTTTAGGCTTACTCTTGCTACATTCCAGGAGTGACTTTTGACGCCAACACTCTCCACATAAATCAAGAAAATGAAAATGATGAAAAGGTAAAAAACCCTAGGTTAAAAAATAAAATTGGATGCCATGATATTATTCAGCAACCCAATAATAAAATCCCGAGAGGATTAGTACCACTTGAGAAAATATTTGACCAAAATTATGTGCCTTTGAAGCTTGATAAGAAATAAGAAGACCCTGTTGCCTATAAGTATAATTTAGGGGATGAACAGTGTCCAAAAACCATAAATTTGTCCACACAATTGACTGCAGAACAGAGATCTGATTATGGCAGCCTGATGAAAGAGTTTTCAGACATTTTTTCATGGGATTATAGTGACTTAAAAACCTATGAAACTCAAGTGATTGAGAATAGAATCCCGTTGAAGAAAGAATCCACTCCATTCAATAAAAAACTAAGATCTATTAGCCCTCTTATTCTACCCATAATGGAAAAGGAAATTAAAAAGTTATTGAATGCCCAAATTTTCATTCCACTAAGATATTCTGAGTGGGTTTCTAATTTGGTCCCTGTTAGGAAGAAGAATGGGGAAATTAGGCTATGTGTTGACTTCAGGAACTTGAACAAGTGTTCCAAGAAAGATAACTACCCTTTGTCGAAGATGGAGCATATCTTGCAAAGAGTTTCTGGAGCTAGTGTAATGTATTTTATTGATGGTTTTTCAGGCTACAACCAAATCTCAGTACATCTAGATGATAGAGAAAATACAACCTTCACAACTCCTTGGGGTACTTTTGTGTATGCTAAGATGCCTTTCGGGCTTATGAATGTTGGGGCCACCTTTCAGAGGGCCATGGGCATTTCCTTTGTAGGTGAGAAAGATAAGTTCGTCTTGATATATTTGGATGATATAACAGTGTTTTCTCACAACCATAAAGAACATTTGCAGCATTTGAGGAAGGCATTCTTGAAGTGCAGAAGGTATGGGATTTCAATCCAAAGAAGTCTCAGTTTGCAATGAAAGAAGGTAAGATTTTGGGGCACATAGTGACTGCTGAAGGAGTAAATATTGACCCTGCAAGAGTAGAAGATATTCAGAAGATATCTATTCCTAGATCTAAGAAAGACATTCAATCATTTCTTGGAAAGATTAACTTCATTAGGAGATTTATTCCTAATTTTGCAGAATTGATTAAACACATCACTGGTATGCTAAGGAAGGATTCAAAAGTTAAATGGAATGATGTAGCAAGGGATTCCTTCGAATCTATTAAAAAAGCTATTATGTCATCTCCTACTTTGATCAACCCAGACCATTGTAAATATTTCTACATCTTTTCATTTGCATCTAATGACACAATTGCAGCAGTGTTACTTCAGATAAATGATCAAGGGTAGGAACAACCAGTAGCATTCTTTAGCAAGACATTAAGAGATGTTGAGGTAAAGTATGATCCCATTGATTGATAAGATGAAAAATTATGATAGTGGGATAACTGCAGTATTTTAGGTTACTAATGTTTCCTCTAGAAGTGGCAGACATCCAGAAGTCTCTGAAAATCAATATTATGGGTTTTTGGATGATATATTTGAGTGTGACTTTAAATCCTTAAAATAAAATTTGTTCGATGTCAAATGGTACAGGCTATGAATGGGTGAATCTGCATCAGTACATCCAAACCGAAATGGATTTTTTGGACATCTCATCACTGGGAGTTTCCTATCGATATGTTGTCAAAATCGAGTAGAAATTTAGGAACCAGAACAAACGGGAGTTCGGGTCTGTAAATCTGCAACAACCAAAGTATGATAAATACGGCCCTAACAAACATCCTCCTGAAAACCAGTCCAAGCCACATGAAAAGAAGGGTAAGGGAAAGACAAAGAATGACACTGGAAACTGGTGTGATTTCCACAAAATCCCCTGGAACAATACCAATGAATGTCATTAAAAACAATCATTGGTGGTCGAGATCAAAGAAAAAGAGTCGAACCCAGATTCATAATTTGATTCAGAAAATTATGGGAGAAGATAGATCATCGACGTAGACCCCACTGCTATTATTGTGAGTGTGACAATTCAACCAGAAGAACCAACATATCCTGAAGAGGGGGAGCATAATTTTCATTCACATATGTGGGTGAAGGGGACCCTGCTGCATTTTATTGTTAATAGCGGAAGCTAGAAAAACCTCATCTCAGCAGAGTTTGTCAAACAGTTGGGATTGTCAACAACACAACACCCGCAACCATAAAACATCGGGTGGCTTCGCCAGGGACGAGATATCCATGTTATCCAACAGTGTCACTTGTCATACAACATCAAGCCCTTCAAGGATGAGGTATTATGTGATGTTTCCCCACTGGATGTCTGTGATGTTCTTTTGTGCCAACCATATATGTGGAAGCACCATGCTATTTATGAGTCTTGACCCCGTAGTGTTATTTTTACTCTGGGGGTCATCTCTACATGATACATAGGTAGTTCCAACTACTGTCCCAACTAAACAATGCCACAAGGTAATATCTCATACTACAACATTCAACCTCTTCACAATTTGTTCAAAAGGTGAACAAGAGGACACTGCAACCACTGTTGCCTTGGCCCAAGACCTTTCTATCTAGCAGAAGCAGATTGCAGAAGAGAAATAAGATATTGTTTCTTCACTTACGAGGGTGCCTACATACTTCCGATTCAATCCTAGATCCAAAATCTTGGTTGAATAGATTCAACTACTCCAACAACAAGTTTGTGACAACCTTCAACAAACTAAGCAACACAACTTCTCCAGCAAGGCAAGAAACTCACCAAGTTTCAGATTCAAAAAACACTTCCCCCTCTCCCTCGAGAACTCAAAGCAATGGAGACCATTTCTTCCTAAGGAGGGAGGATTGATCTAGGTGGATATCAGTGACCACCCACCTATTCTAACTGGCTCTAAACAATTTGTTGGCAATTTACTATTTTTAATAGTTTTTCATGTCCTAAATTTTCGGGGCCATTTTGAGGGCCTAAACGAAGATTTTTCACGATCGGGCACCTCAACAATATTAAAAGGCATTATTGATCCCCAAAAATGAATCTCCTCGTTGATACCTTTCCAACGATCTATCATGCGCCCCAAACTAAGATCGTATGCCAAAGTTGTGCCCCCGGGAAGTTGATACACCAAACTACCCAAAACGAGGTCCACAAAACTATTGGATTTTCATCTTCTGGGATTAGGGTTTTGGATTTTATATATGTTAAAAATTCTTGTGGAGCCTCATTGTAACAATAATATTCTTGTGAATGAGCGTAGCCGTCACATCTCTTCTCAAAGATAATATTCCACCATTGTAGCGAGTCTTTCACTATGTATTTCTACAGTTTTGTACATTTCGTTCATTAATAAAAATTGTGTATTATTATATCTCTGTGTTTATGGTAATATCTATGATATATTTATGTTATATTATTGGTTCCCTTGTAATATATATGTATATTTCTTTGTTATATATCCTCTCTCATTTTGTGCTGAAAATAATATGGATCACTTGCCAAGGTCTTCTCCTTCTCTGCCAAATCTTGTTGTAGTTGCATTATCATCCGTGTGAACATATCCTTTTTCCAGTTGTCCATCTAGCAGTAATTAGGTAGAGGTATCCATGTGCTTCTCCATCTCTTCCATCCTCTAGTTAAACATCTTAACGTGCACCTTCAAGCTCTCATTATCTTCTCGAAGCCTATCATTGTTGGCTCGTAAATATTCCTACTTATTTGTGCTTGCTTTGCCCATGTTGTGGTCTACAATGTTTTTTTCACAGTCTTAGAAGCAGTGTCTCATTCAAGGATGCAACTTATTTGATACCATTTGATCCTTAATCGAGGGGCTCATAGCCCACTCGCTTCACCAACACAAATACCTATGTGGAATTTGATTTATGATCTCTTTCTCAGCTCTGTCTCTAAGATCTATATGTCCTTTTGATGTTGCAAATGCTTTTTTTTTATATTCTGAAGGCTCACTACAATTCTTCGTTCAACTACTCTCTGGTTTTTGGGTTTATTAACTATCGTTTCTCCACATATGAGCTAGGAAACCAGAATTCATGTAGAAATTAACATCTCCTAATTAATGAAAGATACCTAGTCACAATCAATACACAAATGGGTCAATCTCACACTAAGAAAGGTGGCATGTGGTGGAACTATCCATTACCTACCAATCATCCTAGTCATTGATTGTCTCTTCACCGTAGCATCATTCAACCATGTCATGTAGGTTATATATCGCAGATCTCCTGCACAAAACATTACCATACTACTAGCATAAGATTTCACGTCTTAATTGTGATACATGAGGGAATAGAGGAAATGCTCCAACGCTCTTGGACAATACCCAACTAGTGTTAAGACCATGAGTAGGCAGGGGTGAGGGAAAAATAACACAAGTGACAAAGGAAAGGTCACGGGGCACCCAGGAAGCAAATATGGTTTCCTTGAAGTGCCTTGGAGATAGTTCAAAGAAGTGGAAGATGGAGGTGTTACACCAAATGTTATGAGAATTAAGGTTAGGGTTTTCTCCACATGTCTTCAAGCTATTACAACATACAAGTGTTTTCTCCCATCACTAGGTTTATGCTTAGATATCAAATCGACAAGGATACTAGCGCTAGTCTCCCCTCATGCTAGAGTTCTCACACATATATCTTGACAATGAAGAATATCCAATGATATGGTCAAAATTGAAGAAATGTGTGGGTTTCTCGGTGAGCTAGGGTTCACATGCATCTTAGGAAACAAGAAGATGCACTTAGAGTCTCATGAGCACTAGGGGTACATGCTCAGGTTAGTGCAATAGAGAGAAAGTGTATGGAAACTATCTTTTGTCTAGAGAAATGTGTGGTTTCTCTCTTGAGGCACCAGTAAGCAGAGAAGAGTGTGCCTAGGTAATATGGATGACCCAAGGAAAAGGGTTTTCGGCCCAAGTAATGGAAAATCAACTCAAATGGACAAAAACGTCTCAGGCTACTATAGAATCGACTATGTATTCTCCCAAATGGAGAGAGAGAGAGAATTCACCCAAGCAACCAACAAACTCTCCTTCAAGTGCTAAATGCTAAGTCTTAGGAATGAGAATGGAAACTCAACTGTAAGTTTGCAACAAACATTTTTTCCAGCCTTTGATCTCATATACTTCATGAAAGGGACAATTGGAATAATCTTTCCATTGGAAGTAGCATAATGATGATGATACCCTAACATATATAAGTCTTGTTGATATGAAATTCATCAATACCAGTGCATGGAGCCATTAATTTCATAGAGACATGAACTTGTAGGTTAAATCAATTGTTTATGGTTGTGCAACCTCACCACTTCTCCCATTGAGCCCTAAATTTCAAAATGCACACTTATTCAATGTATTAATGAATTGAACTACTCCACTAAGCATCCATACAAGCACCCTATTAACCACATCTAAGGAATCTTTACTACAAACTAAATCAGTCACAAAATAGACATAATGGTTTTACCTTGGAACCAA
>WSFP011465610.1:0-18393 GCA_009831015.1 Picea engelmannii
CATCGTGGTCTCTTTTTCTGCACATCCCCTCTCAGCAGTTCTGTAATATAAATTCATAATGTTATTTACATTTTCATCATGCTTTAGCATGGTAATTCCTGTATTAGGATTAATTACAAATTTGGGGGAAATAGGGTGTTACATCCTTACTAGGTACCTGAACTGCAAATGGAATAAAAACCTTCTTTGCGGGGGTTTGAATAGGGATTTGTGTGTTTTCAATAGCTTTGAGTGTATTTTTTCCTTGCTTTTCCCCAATATTAGGTGTTATACTAACTTCTTCTTTATTTTCCAACTCAACAGTTGTACCAACCACTACTTGTTTCTCAGTGGTTGTGGTTTGAGTGAACTTTGGAACTAATCCCTCTTTGGGTTCATGGGGTGCTTCTCTAGTAGGTTCATGAGTTGTATTTTCAATGTTTGGATCCTGAGATGTTTTTTAAACACGTCGATTGGCCTGATATGTTTTTTTAACATTTGTATTGGATTCATTTTCTATAAGGACTTTTGTTTCCACTACCTCCTCCTCCTCCTCCTTTATTAAATCTATTATGTTATGGGGAGAGATTTCGATAGGATGAGCATCTGTTGGCTGATCAATATGTTTTTTTGTAAGTTGTCGAGCTTCCTCTAACTCTTTCCTTTTCCTTTCCTCTTATTTCTTTTCTTGTAATTCTTATTGTCTTAGCAATTCTTGATTATCCTTTTCTTCCTTCTCTTTACTCCTTTGCTCCTCTAGAGCCTTTATTATTTGTCCTGCTTCAAATTTTCTACTTCTTTGTTCAAGTTCTTCTTTAGAAGCTTCCTCTACCTCTTTCCTACGCAACTCTTCATTGGTATTTTGTTGAAGCTCTTATTTTTGAGCTACTTTGTTTTTCTCTTCTTATATGGCTTGACACTCGGTCTTTGTATTTAATTGAATTTCTTTTTCTCTCCTAGCTTCCTCTGCCTCTCTCTCAACTACTACATTCTACGTCATAACTACAACACTCTGCATCATAACCTCTATCTATTCATCTAAAGAGAGGGTTTTGAAGATCATGAGAGTGGGAGAAACTTTCCTTTCCAAGATTTGAGCCCAACTTTGTGCATTTTCAGTAAATACCTCTTCATCCCATTTTTCATGGGCGTAGGGCCGATTAACAACAACCATCTCAACATGCTTAAGCAGCAGACCATTGGGGTCATGTCTCCGATACCTAGCATGTTCAAATCTGTATTTTACATGACTTGATTCCTCCTTCCTGACGCACAAAGTATCCTTAACAAAGTAATATCCAATTTGAAATCCACAGGGAATAAAAACTCTCTTTTTGTCTTTGACCAAGGAAGCATTGAACCCATGAAGAATGGTTTAGTAACAAATTTCCCCTAAGACAAGCTTGTCAGGGACATATGCAAGTAGCAGGTGAGGGGAGCTAGTTGCTCGAAAATTCTTTTGTTATTGTGTTTCTCTTCAATATACCAATTCCCAATATGCGACATGATCTTCTTTGCTTGTTTTGATAACCTAGGACATTCTTGGCGAAAGATGATGAAAGAAAGTTGAGCCAAGAATAGGTCACATATCATAGAGTATGAATTCTTATATCTATTCTCCCATAACATGATGAAGTATACATGAATAGGTGGTTCTGACATATGCCAACTCAAACTCATCTAAGAGAAGACATTCATGGCACACATAACATCTAACAAATAAGAGGCCATGTAAAATGAGGGCACTTCATCTAGCAAAGTTTTTTGAGCCTGTTGAATTTGGTCGTTGAGTTGTTTTGCAATAATGACACCCTAATTGAAAATTTTCTCGGTAGTAACTAATGTGTATGGTAATGGCATCCAAGCCTCAGTGAAAAATGAGTAATCCTTCCCACCATATAGCTGGAAAATCAAGATCATAACATAGATATAGGGTTCCCTAAGACATGTTGCATTGTACCATCCCAAAGACATATTGAAAAAATTCCTATCTTCCTTCCACCAACTAGGCACTAATTTTCCCACATCATGTTTCCTATGAAATGATACCATGAAATCATTGTTGAGTAATAGGTCAGGTTCAAGAAGCTTGTAATACTTGCTAATCTCAATAGGGAGAAACGTTCCCACACATTGCCCTTGTTAATCATTAATTATGTAGTTCTTATTGTCAGCATGGATACTAATCCATTCTAATGCTTCGATGCATGGAAAGACAAGAGGCCTTATGTAGCCAAGAGTGTTAGACATTTGAGAAAACCTTATCATCTATTTCCCTGATGGTTTGGTCGTTGTGGGATGTTGATGCAGAGTAATCTTAATCCTTAAACTTAATGAAAATTTCATTACATATAGGTAGGAGAACCTTGGTTCTAGTGGTTGGCTCGGTATCTCTGTATAAAGGTGGTTGAACGAAAACCTTCTTTAAAGGAACCTTGATCACCGAATCTACATTAGTCAATGACTCTGCTCCTTCCAATGGTATAGGAGTATATTCTTCACCAATATGAATACCATTTCCTTTTGGTGTCTTTGGGGATAACCGAGGGGCAATTATTCTTAGCAGCATTTTTTTGTCCAACAAAACAATCATTAGGAAATTTTCAGATGCTTTTAATCTCAATTTAAAACAAAATTGCAATGATGAAGTGTCAGATGCAAACCTGTTTGAAGAAGAACCCTAATAGAAGAACACTTACTAGAACTGATGATGTCAAGAACCAGATGTAGAAAAAAACTCAATCGATCAATTAGCCTCAAACACAACTCTTATTTGTAGCAAATTCTTAGACACTTGATCGCAAATAACATCAATAAAAAGAAGAGATCAAATTTAAAGGTTCTAGGGCCAAATCCTAGACACAATCTTAATCATTTCAGTGAGAAATTATAGTTTTTCAGGGTTAACTGGCACCATTAATCATTATGTCCAAATTGAAACCAAATTTGATGACCGACGAAACATATTTATGTCACTTTATAACTTATCGATGCTTTCAAAAATCGTTCTATTTGGCATGCTTTGTTTATCTTAATGAGAGTCGACATATGTGTATATTGGTAGTTTCTAAAACTATGATATTCGACTATTTTCCCCGGACCCCCAGAGGAATATTCAAAATATATTCTCTCTATTCTATCAATGCGCGTTACCATATTAATCAATAATGGTGAGAAACCTAAATCATTGACTAGGTATCAGGATCCTGTAACATCCTCACTATAATCCCCAGTTTAATTAATGCTTAATGTAGATATAATATGTGGCTATGACCAAGCGATGTAATATGTGAATTGTATTTCTGAATGTTAATAATAAAATGTGATGACAACTGCTAAGGGGGACATGGATAGAGATGGGGGATGAATTAATCCACAAGAGAATGGAGGGTCTAGGAGAATGTCTGATAGGGGTCCAAGGGGGGATTACCCATGTATATTAATTCAATCCCTTTCCCTAAATTTGCTATTGGTATATGAACCTTCTAATTTTTGATTGAGTGTTCCCAAATCCAATCATTGAATACATGTAAGAGGGTGGGTGTGAGTGGTCACATCTCATAGTTACTGGGAGCATGGTGGGTTGAGTACATTCAACTCAGGGAAGTTGTTGAGTCAAGCAAGTAAGCCAAGGAGAGGACATTTGTATGGGTAGGTACAAAATTTTACACAATTAATTTTTGGGCATGAACAACAAGTAGAGAGCAAGAAAGAGAGTTTGGAGATGGAACAACCATGGAGGGTGAATTCTAGAGCATGCTGAAGTGCTTTTGGATCTAAAGATTGAAGATCTAGGTTTTCAAGCTTGAAGAGTGAACTCCTATGTGAGTTGCACTGTAATAGAAAGTGTCTGTTGTTGTTTGCTGATAGTTTTTCCTAGCAGCAAGTTCCGTTGAGTTCCCACCTGAGAGGTTCCTGGTTATCTATTCCAGAGAGACCCTGATAAATGAATGGGATGCTTGAGGGACTAAGATCAATGGAGGGGTGCATTCCTTGGGTCGGGCAGGTCAAGAGGAAGAGAGCTAGTGGAAAGTTAGGATAGCCGAAGGAGAATACCAATGAGGTGTGGATTCTGAACTGTGAGTGGATAGTGAGAGACCACTCCCTTCTATGGATATATAGCCTAAGCTCAAGGTTGAATTTCTCTTGAGATTTGGAGCAACGGGTCTATGGTTGGGTGGAAACTCCATCCCAAGCAGCTAGTTGCACATCTATTTTGAAAGATAAGTGTTTTATCTTGTTGATGTGTTGTATTTATGAGTTAAATTGTTGTGCATGAACTCTTTGTATTTGGGAATGAATTATATGTTTTTGTGATGAATTATTAAGTTGCATTCATGTTGTTTTTATATGCTCTAGATGAATTTGATTTATGGTAATAAACAATAGTTAAATCTGTATGTAAATCGTAGTTGTTAAGCTACATGAAATTAATTAGCTATGCAAATTTTAATTTTATGAGGTATTTCGCACCGTAATGTTCCTCAGTTGAGTTGGGGGATGTTAGATTATGGTATCATAGGGTCTAGTTCAAACACCGGGATTGTATGGGCCAAGAACGATTGCGAATTGAGTAATTAGTTGTTGCAAATTTTGTCTGTGACAGATTTGGGGAAAGACGAAGAAAAACAAAGTGAAATCCACAAATCCGTGAGTAAAATATGATTTTAAATGACTCAGGACTATCTAAGAGAGGTTCAATGGAGTAGATATGCATATTTGCAGAGTTAAATTCGGCCTGGAAGGTCAAAATTTGAGTTTTAATAGCCATTATAGTGTTTTGTAGAAGTTCAGTGAATCGACGACCGAGATTTCTTTTGATCTCGAGATCAATGGTCGAAATTCACTTTAATAAATTTAAAAATTCATAAGGTTGCGACTGTTTAAAGGTTGACTAAATTAATGATCCTAGTTCATTTTCGACTGATTTGAAGCTGAAACATATCGACGATTGAGATTCATTTTTTGTTGTTTAGAAAAGGGATCAAATCAATGGTTTTGATTCATTTTCGGTCGTTGGGAGGTTGGGGCCGATCAACGACCAAGATTCAATCGAAGGTTTGCGATGTGAACACCGATGACCCAAATTGATCAGAGTTTGATAAAAAATTCTCTAATTCCTAGAGTTGAACAAAGGGAATAATCGATGGGCCGATGATCAGGTGTCGACTGGATTCGACGAAGTGTTTTCAGTCACCAATGGAAATCGCCAATAGCTGATGGGTCGATGATCGGGCATCGGCTGGATTCGGCAAAGTGTTTTTATTCACAAATGAAAATCATAAATTGTTGATGGGTCGATGGTCGGGCGTTGACTGAATTGACGAAGTGTTTTGATCATCCAAGAAAAATGGTCGATGGCTGA
This sequence comes from Picea engelmannii, assembly GCA_009831015.1. Lineage (NCBI taxonomy): Eukaryota > Viridiplantae > Streptophyta > Pinopsida > Pinales > Pinaceae > Picea > Picea engelmannii. The sequence goes on from WSFP011465610.1 coordinate 5,345, forward strand.
TGGAGAAAACAGGGTTATGATGTGTCATGCCACATCATTATCCACATGTCATGCCACATTAGCATCCACGTGTCATGCAATGTCAACCAAGTTGACACCTTATGATGACATTTCATGCCACATCAACATCCACGTGTGATGCTACGTCAGCCTAGAAGTGGTTGAGGACTGATGATCAGGTCGATCGAACTAGAGAAGAGTTTTGTTAGTCACCAGGGATGACTGACAATCCATTGGCTGATGGTCGGGCGTCGACCGAATTGGTGAGGAGTTTCATTCTCCAGTGAGAATCATCAATGACCAACGATTGATGGTCGGGTTGGCCAGTTTAGCATTATGTTGTGAATTGGTTGTCAAGGGAATGGATTGACGATGGATGGCCGGGTTGGCATATTGGGAAAAGTGTTGTGCACGCCCAAAGGAGAATTCCAATCGCTGATTCTCAATAGAGTCATATCAATGACTCATATTTCATCCGATCTGAGATCGACGACTTAGATTTAAAGGGTTGTTTCAATAGTAAAACAATCAATTTTATATGAAATTTTCCAAATTTTGAAGGTCGTTAACTTGCAGGGCAATTTTGAGGGCCTAAATAGCTCTCTAAACGCCAATCGTTGATGGTCGATAGAGTCAGATCAATGATTGATATTTCACCCAATCTGAGATCGATGACTTAGATTTAAAGGGTTGTTACAGTAGTTAAACAATCAATTTTATATGGAATTTTCTGAATTTTGAAGGTCGTTAACTTGCAGGACAATTTTGAAGGCCTAAACAATGTTTTGAGGAGTTCTAATTCTCTCATATGAGTTCTAATCTATTTTCAAAACAAAGGTCATATGAGAAGGTTATAACCAAAATAGTAAGGGTAAAAATACCAATTTACTTCTAAAGGGCATAACTCCATGCTCAAAAGTCCATTTGGGGCTCAGGAGCAATCTACGGAAAGCTTATGAACCATAAAAGACAACCATGGAGCTAGATTTGGAATATGGGTATGTAAATATGTGTAGGAAGAAAAAGAAGACACATGTAGCATATAGGAGTAAATTGAGTAAAACAATCAAAACTTCTCTGGACCATAACTTTCAGCTCAGAGCTTGGATTTGAGAAAATGAATAGCTGTTGGAAAGATATTGAATAGTAGAAGATATCTGTCAACCCAAAATTTTGAATTGGACACTAAAATTTTCCAGAAATTAATAAAGAGATTTATGTAATAGTAAAATAGTGGAAATTGCAGCATGTAAATGTTGTAACTTTCGCTCATAACTCAAATTGAGGTATGGGTATAGTCATTGAAAAGTTGTTTCATAGAGGAATGCATTTAAGGAATCAGATTTTCAATTGGTGCATTGTGTCCTTCATAAATTGGGATAAAGAGTAACTTGTATTCTAATTAATGAAATGTTTTATGCTATGCATGTTCTAACAATAATTATTGCATGCACATTTCTTGCAGAATTAGAGGTATAGGAAAGAAAATTTTGTTCTTATATGAGGAATGGAGTTATGGATGATGCTCGAGGATATTATAGACATGAAGAGGATATTATAGGTCTCCATTTCAGCATGGGTAATGCCGAGATAAATTCCAATGGAAGAAGAGGCAGGTGGTAGCCTGTAACTATGAGAATTCTGCATAGGGAAGTGCATAGTTACAAGGATGATAATGAAAGGATTATGAAGGATAAGGAAGAGATACTTCAAAGTTTGAATATGTTACATAGGGAAGTTAACAAAGAATCTGACATCAAGCAAGAAACTAGTGCTAGACAAGTTTCCACATCCAGATCTCATAGCAAAAAGGATAATCATGGAAATGATACACAGTCAAGAAGCATGTGAAGGAACCATCATCCTCCAAAGGAGTCCACTAGAAGAACTCATGTAATTTTTGGGCCAGGAAGTAGCCCAAGTGTGTCTCATGTTTGAAGGTAGAGTATAAGGCCCAAGGCAGACATCTTGCAAGATGAACTCAGGAAGATCAAGCCACCAAATTTCAATGGCGAGCACATGAAAGGAGAATAGGTCGAGGCCTGGTTGTTGGAAATGAAGAAATATTTCCAACATCCAGGCCTGAGGTAGACATATTTCAAGGAGAACTCAGGAAGATCAAGCCACCAAATTTCAATGGTGAGCATATGAAAGGAGAATAGGTCAACGCTTGGATGTTGGAAATGAAGAAATATTTCCAACTATGAGACGCCTTCATAGGGAAGTGCAAAGCTACAGGGATGATAATGACATGATTATGAAGGCTAAGGAATAGATACTTCAAAGTTTGAATATGTTACATAGGAAAGTTAACAAAGAATCTAACACCAAGCAAGCAAATAGTGATAGAGAAGTTTCAAGATCTAGATCCCATAGCAAAAAGGATAATCATGGAAATGATAGGTGGTCAAGAAGAATGAGCATGCACCATCATTCTCCAAAGAAATCCACTAGAAGAACTCATGCAAGTTTTGAGCCAGGAAGCAACCCAAGTTTGTCTCATGTTCAGAGGTATAGGATAATTCCTGGGGCATACATCTTACAAGGTGAACTCAGGAAGATCAAGCCACCAACTTTCAATGTTGAGCACAAGAAAGGAGAAGAGGTCGAGGCCTGGCTGTCGGAACTGAAGCAATATTTCCAGCTGCATGATTACCCCTCAAGTGTAGAAGTTAGAATTGAAACCTACCACTTGCAAGAAAAAACAACCACGTGGTGGGATCAACTTAAGCAAGCCAAGCACCTTTATGAGAAGAGGATCTCATGGAGGCATTTCAAAGGATATTTCCAAGAGAAATATTTGTATGAGCATTATTATGAAAGAAATATGAAAGAGTTTTTTGAACTCAAGTTGGGAACCATGTCAATGGAAGAATATAAGAAAAGGTTCATTGAATTGTTGAAGTATGTTGACTTTATAAAGGATGAGAATGTCAAAATCCAAAGGTTTCTAAGTGGGTTACCTTCTTTCTATAGTGATAAGATACAATATGATAACCCTAAAACTTTGGAAGAAGCCATAAGGAGAGCAAAGCATATTTATGAGCATAGAAGAGGGAGGAAAGTATTCCAAAAATATCAGAATGACAAGATGAAAGGGAAAAAGGATGAGAGGTAGAAAGGTTTTAAGCCACCCTTTTTCAAGAATAAATCCCAAGCAAATCAACAAGGTCAATCATCCCAAATTGAGAATAAGACTACAAATTCATTTTGGAAATGTTAAGGCAACAACCTGTACAATGTTGGGGATGCGAGGGAAATCACTTATATAGGGATTGACCTAAAAAAGGATAAGGAATGAGGATTGTCCACAACATTGAGGAGGCTGAAACAATGGAATACATGGGAGGAAACATGCCAAAGATTTATGCATCCTTGGACAACAAACAATCAAAATATCAATCCCCCATGATTGAAGTGGAAGGTAAGACTGATAACCAACCCATAACAATTTTAATTGATTCTGAAGCTAGCCATACTTACATGAATGCTAATATTGTTGAAAAATTTCACTTGCAAAGGAGTAAGCATAAGAAATCTTGGTTAGTTCAATTAGCCACAAGAGCTAAGAGGAAAATAAATTAGTTGGTTAAAGATTGTCTAATAGACATGAATGGACTCAACATGAAGGTAGATGTAAACATCATACCATTGGGTTCATATGATTGTCTAATTGGCATGGATTGGTTGGAAAAACACCATGCTATCATAGACTGTTACAACAAGACAATCACTTGTATCGACGAATAAGGGAAACAAGGCAAGATTCATGGAATTCCAAGATCTGTAGTTGTTAGAGAGATTTAAACTATGCAGTTGAAAAAAAGATCCAGGAAGGGATGTCATATTTCTACAACCCATATGGAAGAGGCAACGAGAGATAAAGTTGCAAGCATTGAAGACTATTCGGTCTTGAGGGATTTCAAATATGTTTTTAGAGAAATCCCATGACTACCACCAAAAAAAGACATTGATTTCTCTATTGATTTGGTGCTAGGATTTGCCCCGGTGTCCAAGACACCTTACAAAATGGGCACACCAAAATTGAAAGAGTTGCAGATGCAACTTGAAGAATTTTTAAAGAAGGGGTATATATGTCCAAGTGTGTCACCTTAGGGAGCCCCACTGGTATTTGTAAAGAAGAAAGATGGAACCTTAAGGTTGTGTAATGATTTCAGATAGCTAAATAAGGTCACCATAAAGAACAAATATCCTTTTCTAAGGATCGATGATTTATTTGACCAGCTGAAAGGTGTAAGAATATTTTCCAAGATTGACTTGAGATCAAGCTATCATTAAGTGAGTATTAAAGAAGAACACATCAACATGACAACATTCAGGACAAGATACAGGAATTGTGAATTCACGGTAGTACCATTTGGACTATAAAATGCTCCAACTGTTTTTATGTGTCTGATGACTGGAGTGTTTAGGGAGTACCTGGATAAGTTTGTAATTGTGTTCCTAGAGGATACACTCATCTACTCTAAGTCATAAGAGGAACATGAGCAACATTTAAGAATGGTATTGCAAATTCTAAGAGAGCATAAATTGTATGCTAAGCTAAGTAAGTGCATCTTTTATCAAAATAAGATTCACTACTTAGGGCATATCATTTCAGCAGAGGGGATAACAGTTGATCATGAGAATATAGAGGCCATTAGAGGATGGCCAATGCAAAGAAATGCGAAATAGGTTAGATCATTAATGAGACTTTTCGGTTATTATTGAAGATTCATAAAAGGATTCTTAAAGATTGCAAACTCAATCACTTCTTTACAAAAGAAGGGAATGGAATTTGAATGGACTTCCAAGTGTGAAGAAAGATTTCGGTAGCTGAAAGACATATTGACAAGTGCGCCAATCTTGAATATTGCAGATATGGATGGAGATTTTATTGTGTGTACTGCTGCATGTTAGGAAGGGCTCGATGGAGTCCTCAGTCAAAAGGATCATGTGGTATTCTATGAGTCCCGAAAATTAAAAGAGCATGAAAGAAATTATGCTACCCATGACCTAGAGTTAGCAACAATTGTACATGAATTAAAAATGTGGAGACATTACCTCATAGGTAAGAAATTTGAGCTAAGGACAAACCATTGTGGTCTAAAACATTTGTTTGGACAACCAACATTAAATGCTAGACAAACTAGATGGCTGGAATTTCTGAGTGAATATGACTTTGAAATTAGGCATATAAAGGGAAAGGAAAATCAAGTGGTTGATGGACTCAACAAGAGATCTCATGAAGTGCATTGTATCCATTAACATGTACATGACTGATATAAAAGATAAAATTATTGAAGCTGTAAATTTAGATCAACAATATCTCAAAATAAAAGAAACATTGCAGCCATGTAATTTTCAACAGAAATTTAATTATTGTGAGTTGAAAGAAGATGAAATTCTCATGTACACAGGAAAAGTATATGTATTGAATTCCAAGGAGTTGAAAAATGCAGTGCTGAAGGAAATGCACAATGTGCCATATACTGGACATACATGATATCATAAGACAATTGCAGTTGTAAGAAGCCAATACTTTTGGCCGGGAATGAAGAAAGAAGTGGCTAATTACATAGCCAAATGTATAGAATGTCAGGAAGTGAAGACATAGCATGGGAATCCAACAGGGTTGTTGAACCATTGCCCATCCTAGAATGGAAGTGGGAATTTGTCACGGTTGATTTTATTACAAAGCTACCGAGAACAATGAAGCAACATGATTTGATCATGGTGGTGGTGGATAAATTGACTAAGGAAACTCATTTTATTCCAACGAAGACTACACACAAGGCAACAAATATTGAATAAATTTATATGAAAGAAGTTTCCAAGCTATATGGGGTGCGTAAGGAAATAGTTTCAGATATAGATCCAAAGTTTACTTCGAATTTTTGGAAGGTTTTGTTCAAAGGCTTTGGAACAAATCTAAATCTTAGTGCATTGTATCCCTAGAGTCCGATGGGAAAACAGAGAGGACTGCCAGAATAATCGAGGACGCGCTTAGATTGTATGTGATGGACCAACCATCATAGTGGGAATATTATATCCATTTAGTTGAATTTTCCTACAACAATGGGTATCATGCCTTATTAAAAATGAGTTTGTTTGAAGCATTGTATGGCATAAAGGTGTAACACATCGGTGAGTTGGGATAATCCATAAAATAGAGTAGTTGTTGGGCTAGATTTGTTAAAGGAAATGGAAGAGAAGATGGAAAATATCAAGTGGAATTTAAAGGCTACCCAGAATAGGCAGAAAAGTTATGCATACATGAATATAGTGTTTAAAGATAGGGCCAGTTGCATACATGCTAGCATTTCCCGCATCCATGAGAGTGCATAATGTATTTCACGTGTCATTATTAAAGAAATATGTGCATGAGCCTAACCACATAATTTATGGAATGTGATCTAGGTGGAACACGAAGGGGATTTCTAGGTGGAACCAGTGAGCATCTTGGACCGGAAATTCAAAGTGCTCATGAACAAGGCCATAGGGTTGGTAAAGGTTCAATGGGCCTGCTACGGTCCTGAAGATGCTACATGGGAGCATGAAGAAAACATGCAGGAAGAATACCCACAAATTTTTGACAATTTCAAAGAAAATAGAATGTAAGACTCCATTTTGAGTAGCTAGAGTTCCAAAACCACATCTTAGAGTCATAGCCAACTATGTTGGGGACCCTGATAAAAGAATGACTCATTCCTTGGGTTAATCCTGATAAAAAAATGGTACATTCCTTTTATTATCCCTGATAAACGAATGGTGCATTCCTTAGGTTGGTGAGTTGAGAGGAACAAGAGATTATGCTTGGAAGCGCTGCTGGAGTTGTGAAAGTGCATAATTTTATTTTCTAAGTATTGTGTTGTAAATTTTCATATATGTATATTGACACAGTGTGCACTGAGGATGGTGCACAATTGTAGGGGAGGGGGAATGTAACATCCCCACTATATTCCCTAGTTTAATTAATGTTGAATTTAGATATAATATGTGGCTATAGCCAAGTGAAGTAATATGAAAATTGTGTTTCTGAATGTTAACAATAAAATGTGATGCCAACTGCTAAGGGGGACATGGATAGATATGGGGGATGAATTAATCTACAAGAGAAGGGAGGGTCTAGGAGAATGTCTTAGAGGGGGCCAAGGAGGGATTACCCATGTATATTAATTCAACCTATTTTCCTAAAGTTTATATTTGTATATGAACCTTCTAATTTATGATTGAGTGTTCCCAAAGCCAATCATTGAATACATGTAAGAGGGTGGGTGTGAGTGGTCACATCCCATAGTTATTGGGATCATGGAGGGTTGAGTAAAATCAACTTGGGGAAGTGTGTGAGTTAAGTAAGTAAGCCAAGGAGAGGAAATTCGTATGGGTAGCTACAACAATTTTATATAATCAAATTTTAGGCATGAAAAACAAGTAGAGAGCAAGCAAGAGAGATTGGAGATTGAACAACCATGGAGGGCGAATTTTGGAGCCATACTTCCCTTATATATATATGAGGACAATTTGTTATTCTTCTTCAAAAGCTGAAAACTCAACACTATGGTCAAGATGCCAAAACTTATGAATTTATGCAGGGAAAAATGTTAATTAAACTGAAAACAACAATCAATCATAAAAATATAATGAAATAAATCCAAAACAAAAAGAAAAGAAGAAAATTCTATAGTAGAAATTGCTTCCATGGAGTAGTTAAGTGAAGTATTGCTTGAGACTTCGACCATTGATTGGGAGAGAATCTAGTTCACCCCCCAAGCTTTGAAATCGATAAGTGTTAGCCCGATTTTTCTCATCTATCTAGTAAGGACCAAGACATAAATTATGACATTTATAATGTTTTCCCTTTGGTTGATTAACCCTATCCCATTTGAGAACTAAATCCCCTACTTTGAAGTTCTTGTCACCAACTTTGTGTTTATCAAACCATATTTTAACCAATTGCTAGTGAGATGCAAATTTCTGTTTAGGTTTTTCCCTTTCCTCTTCCAACATAAGAAGTCTATCAATCTGTTGCTTCATCTTGGAGAGGGAATGACCTCAATAGGCCTAGGATAATTCTAGAGATGGAAGATATATGTTCTTTGGTAAGATTCCCTCTTGATCATAAACAAGGAAATAAGTAGAAGTTCCTAAAGCTTCATTAGGGGTTACCTTGTCAGCTCATATTGCGTTATGTAAAGCATTAGGCCAATTTTTATGATTTTCAGTAACAATTTTCTTTAGGATATGAATCAAATTCTTATTAGTAGACTCAACTACACAATTTCCCCGTGGATAGTAATTGGTTGAGTATCTAAGGATAATCCCTTTCCCGAGTGCAAATTCATTCAAAAGAGTAGAAGAAAAATAAGCAACATTGTCAAGCACAATCACAGATGGTATCCCAAACCTAGTAATCATCTGTTGTTCCAGAAACTGAATGACTACCTTTTCATTAAATTGAGTGAGAGGAATGGATTCAGACCATTGGGTTATGTTGTTGTTAATATGTATTTGTGTTGTTTTGACGAGTGTGGGTTAATTTATCCTATAACATCTAGTCCCCACTCTTCAAAAGGTCTAGAAATTGTTACTAGGTGCAATGGGATGGATTCCTTCTTTTCCTTCCGCGCACTTAATTGAAAAATCTTACATTTTATAACATGTGCATGAGCATACCTAAATAAAGTTGACCAATAGTATATTTCCCTTAGAATCTTATGGGTTGTAGTTTCTCTTGCAAAATGACCACCAACTAGGCAATCATAAATATTTTTCAATACCTTTTTTTCATGATCTCTCTCTAAGCATCTTAATAATACTCCAACAAAGTTTTTACAGAATAAAACCGACGTGATCAAATGATACTGGGAAGATTTCAATTGTAGCACTATTTTTTCTTTAGAATTCAAATGATCTGGGCACGTACCATGATACATGAAATAAAAAAGGTCAGGGTGTCGAGAATCATTATTGGTTGGGACAAATAGTATTTCATAAGAACACACATACAAATCGTTTTCCCATCTAAACTCATCTGGACCCATGGAGTCTTGAGATTCGAAAACCAACTTACACAATCCTTTACCCCTAACTATATTGGAAGGTTTTATTTCAAGATCAAACTCTTGGATAATAGTCATCCAATTTCCCTCCGTTCTCATAGATCATGTTGTATAAAAAGTGATCTTACAATAGCACGAGGCACTATGAATTTAGTATGATTTTTAAGAATACATGATCTAAAGTGCTTAAGAATGTTGTATATAGCATAAACTTGTTTGTCAATGGTGGGGTAGTTCAATTATGCTCCTTGTAAGTTGGTACTCATGAAAGAAATATGAGATTCGTTATTATTATCATCCTTTTGAGTAAGAATGACTGCAAAAGATTGGTCAGAGGCAAAGGTGTAAAGGAACAAATCCTTACTGAAATCAAGACTACATAAAATAGGGGCATGATAGATAGCAATATTAATTTCCTCAAAGGATTCATTTTCTTCATTATTTCATTTAAATTAATCGTCTTTGCAAATCATTTTTTGCAAGAGTTTAGTTGTTTCAGAAAATTCATATATGAACTTCCTAACAAAATTGATCTTCCCAAAGAAGGATTGCATGGTTTTCTTATTGTATGGGAAAGGTAGTTGAGAAATTACTTTTACCCTCTCTGGATCAATACTTATTCCATCCTTTGATATAATGTGACCTAAATTTTTTCCTTAAGTTGCACCGAAAATGGTCTTCTTTGGGTTAAGGGAAATTCCCTATTTTCTACATCTTTCAAAAATCTGTGTGAGATGAAAAATGCGATCTGATATTTTTTTGGAATATACAGTTACATCATCCATAATCAACTAACACATTTTGGGACTATAGTACAACAATGATGTTGAAAGAAATAAGATTAACTATCAACCCGTGGACTTCTTGTTGATAATTCCTAAGGTGTGGTGAGTTGCAATGAATGGTATTTCTAATATATCTTACTATGATTTGAGAATCTTTAAGAACTCCGAGGTATTTGATATTCAAATCGATATCCTTTCAGACCTTGAACTAAAGCATCATATTCTGCAGTATTGTTTGTGCACTCAAATTTAAGCCTACAATATAAGAAACTACATTTACCATTTGGGTCTACAAAAACACACCCAAACCCTACTCCTTCCCGAGACCTAGATCCGTCAAAGAAGAGTGTCCAAATATCAGGAACAACATCTTGTACTATTTAATCCTTTTGAATTTTTTTGATTTCTATTTTTTTAAGATTTTCTTCCGAAGCACCAATTATAGAATATACATCGGGGATATTACAAGTTTCTGATAAAATTTCTTCCTTCTGTAGAAATAGTTCTGACTTCCATGTAAATGATATTTCAGATGTCATGACTATGAAATTTTTGAAGTCCGAATCAAGTGAGTAATTCCCTAGGATAGGGAATTTAGATGAGGAGGGTTCATTTTTTCCCTCCAAATCAATCACTTTGTGTTTCAAATATTTTTCTTTGTTAATCCTAATCTTGTTAGGTTGTCCATTCTAGAGTAACCATAAGTGAGACCAATCAGAGGAAAAATATCCTTAGAGTTTATGTGACCAGTATTGACCGAGTAAAAGATCATAGGCCTCAGGGATGTCTACAACAAAAATGTTGATGACTTTATGGATCTTTGGATTCGAAGCAATCCTAATCGAAACATCTTTCAGTTGTCTAATGACCTTCACTTCTGATCTATCTAACTGAATGATATAAGTAGAACTCTTAGTGAGTGTAGCATTCAGGTTTTTACAGACAAAGTAAGGCATGCCATTTGAGGATGCTCCAGAGTAAACTAAACAATTGTGTATATTATGGTTGAAAATCTCAAAAGTTAGCAGGAAAGGAGGGGTTGAAGGCTTGGATTTCTCCTCCATTGAAGTTGTGTTTACTACTGATTTTTTAGGATCACTTAAATTAGATTTTCTTATGGTTTGGGTAGGATTTACTGTTTGATCTTTTCTTCCTTCAAAGCTCTAAGCAAAAGAGTCTTCTATTTAGATATTTTGCAGAGATCCATGACTGAAATATTTTCTTTAATTTTTCTCAAATATTCAACCACATTGTATTCCATATGATCAGACTCTTGATCTATAGATTTAGGCAAAGAAACAATTGCAGGAGTGGGTTTAACTATAGGTACAAGTGTCCATAGTTTCTTAGGGGTCTAGGACAAAATGGGATGGGACTAGGAGACAAGGCCTTTGCTTATGGTCTGGAAAACAAGGGTTTCATCTATTACATCATCTTCTTATATAATGTTTACCCCATGGATTATGTCCCATGAGGCCATGGTTGCTTCTCCAAGATGTTCATAAGATTTTTCATCTTCAACCCCTAGTGCTCGATCATTAGCTTAATCCATTAGAGAACAAAAATCTAGAAAATGTTTTTCCATCAAGTTTAGAGCATCTATTCATTGTGGGTAGGTTTTCTCATAATGGTTGGCCTGATGATAATTGTAGAAATTATCTAAAGATACTTCTCCCAAATAAATATTTAAATTAGTTGGGGGAGGTTCGATAGCCTTAAAAGGCGTGGGCCTCTCAAAGAAAGGTTTGTAAGGTCTTCGAGTTGACGAACCTTCTCCTACATTCCTCTTCATGTCCACTATCTCATTAGAGAGTTTTTTTTATCATCCTTTGTAAACTCTCCATATCGATTGTATCTTTTTCACTATTTTTAAGAGGTTGCTTACCTGGTGGTCGTGACAACAAAAGGCCTCTTTTGTGTTGTGTTGTTTCCTTTCTCCCTAATAAAATATGCTCCTCCGTACAACCTTTCATTTCAAATTCTATTGTTTTGTCTTCCTCAAAATTAGTAGGCAAGGTACCCTTATTATCCCTTTTGAAAAACATAGAAATTGTTGCTATAAGGACATTAACATAAACCTCAATCTATAATTCTTGAGTAGGGGTTGTTCCATGTTGAAATTTAATTAGGATTGTAGTAAAACATTTATTGAAATCCTTCACCTTTTCATTGGGTCCCATGCTAGTGGTGAATAAATCAACCATTAGTGCTCCAGTGGTGGTTTCTTTCCTGAATTTATTTAATTAAACATCCTTTTGGAACTTAGTCCAATTGGTTATGGATCCAACAGATAGATTAAATTACTAAGTGGAGGTTGAGTTCTCAAAGGTATAGGAGAAAATATGGAAGGCCACATCTTCATGCTAGACATTCATCAACCTAATAGTGAGAATAAACTTTTTAATATGATCCATGGGAGGTTCAAATGTTTTTGGATCATATTTTGGAAGTAATTTTTTTGGGTGCTTGGGTAAGAGTGCTATGTCAAAGATGCCTCATAGGGTGATCAAGAAACAAAAAGGAAGAATGTTGAGATATGAATATAGGTACAACCATGAAGGCTTGGGATTCCACTACAACCAATCCACTCATGCTAATTAGAGCACTCAGTGGAATCATGGCACACAAGTGAAATATTTACGGGATTAAGTAGTGAAGTTACATTCACTATAAAGGGTGTAAATGTACATATAAAGTAGTACATTGTGAGAAGAATTGTTCTAAAAAGAATTATATGTCAAGATGCTAGTCTTCTGATAAAGAAATATAGAGGGTCAACTTGGAGACAAAGGCAACATTTACAAGGACTAGCAATATAGTTTTTTGGGTAGTACCTCCATTATTCTTGTCAGAGTAATGCAGTGGAAGCATGGTATAAATTTTAGAAATTCAAAGGTGAAGAAATGAAGGTGCATGTAAGATAAAGAGTGCCAACACATGCATAAAGCGATGCCTTATTTGCAGAGTGATGCTAGAAGTATGAAGCCATACTTATGGGGAAGACTTTACATAAATTTAAGCACATTCCATAATTGGACCGAGTCCATGAGTAGTTGGAGATAAGAGAAGAAGGTACCACTAGATGGATGCCTAATTATTTGAGGTCTATGGAAGAACATAAGGAACCATGAAAACAATAAAAAGAGGATTGTTGATGCATTCCAAAAGTGTTAAAAGTATTTCCAAAGTAGTATGGAGATAT
>ML876180.1:5222-18393 GCA_009831015.1 Picea engelmannii
AAAGGTTATACTTGCCTTTTCTAATGTGCATTGAAGAGACACTTCATTCCTAAATAATTTGCTAACCCCATGAATTACCTTGGTTCAATTAAATTACTTTGCTGCAACTCGCTATAACTCTGCTGCAACTCACTATAACTATGTTGTAACTATGTTGTAACTCTGCTGCAACACTATGTTGTAACTGTACTTTCTCCTTCGAATTTTGTGTTGTTACTCCACTTGTTGTTACTCAATATTACTCTGTTGCAACTCACTGTAACTTTGCTGCAACACTTTTTGTAACTCTGTTGCAACTCACTATAACTATGTTGTAACTCTGTTGCAACACTATGTTGTAACTGTGCTTTCTCCTTCGAATTTTGTGTTGTTACTCCACTTGTTGTTACTCACTATTACTATACTACAACTCACTATAACTCTGTTGCAACACTTTCTGTAACTCTGCTGCAACTCACTATAACTATGTTGTAACTCTGCTACAACACTTTCTGTAACTCTGCTGCAACTCACTATAACTATGTTGTAACTTTGCTGCAACACTATGATGTAACTGTACTTTCTCCTTCGAATTTTGTGTTGTACTCCAAGGAGGCTACAATAAACAAGTTCGAGAAATGGTCTTAAGATATCACCCATAAATCTTATAAGTGTTGTCATAGTATTGTGTAATATAAATTGTATAATGACTCACTCATGCAATCCATGTGTTTTTTTGAAAGTAATATTTCAAATTATTCTTTGTGTATATTGTCATATTGGTATCCTTACTTCTAATCCAACTTCATGATAACACATGCTTACAATATTTGGTTGATTAGTGCCTTGATTATTTGTAGGGGATATATATATATATATATTACAATGTAATAGTAATGCCATATTACAATGTAATATGGCATTACCATATTACATTGTAATATGGCATACAATATGGTATGCCATATTTGATGTAATTTTTTTTTTTTAAACCTAAAGTCATCGTGGCAATATCGACGCAAGCTTGTCGAAATTTTCCACGAATATTCGTCGCATATACAGCATGTGCGTCGTAAGTTATTGGCTTGGCATAACTTTTCGTCCCAATTGCGACGAAGTTTCGTCGTAATTACCACATTTCTTCATTGTTATTTCAACGATAGTTCGCCGTAATTGAGATGATGCATAGGGTTAACCGATATTGAAGGTGGTGACACGTGGAGAGCTATTTTCGTCGATGTTTCCACGCACACTTGGATCGTGGATATAGTGACGAAATTATTTCGACGAAAAAAATTCTCGGTTTTCGTGGAAATTGTGACGGATAAGTGTGGCAATATCAACGAAAAACCGTTACAAATTTGCTCATATGTACTAGTGTTTTCCCCTTAGGCTAGTAGGAAAACTAGCTTTGATACCACTGTAATGTTCCTGACTTGACTAGTCTAGGAAATGTTGCTAATGTGTGTGTAGGATCAATGGTTTACATCATATAAATGATCATACAAATAACAAATGCGACAAAGATTACAACGTTTATATTATGATATCTCTGTGGAGTACAAATTTTGAATGTGATTGAATAAAATGAATCACTCAGCTAGATCAAATGACAAAAGGATCTTAGCTGGAATACAATAAGCAAACTAAAAGATAATACCTGATAATAGATGAGTACTGCAGGGTCAATGGATGAGATGGAACTGTGGCAGCTCGCACGGTAACTGCTGAAAGTCCAGAAAGTTTGACCTGGTGGATAAACTTCTTGGAATGGCCTGGAAACTGTCCCAAATAGTGCGCCCTCATTAGCTCTCAGTCCTGATGACTAACTCGCCCCTCTGTTGGTGTGTCTGGACCCCGGATGGATCCCCCCTGGGGAAATGTGCCCCTCTCTCATTGGAAAAATGGGCACTAATGATTCCACCATCAGAATCGACTGAGATGTATCTCAAAATGATCGCATTGGCCTATTGGGAAATGGTTCGGAAGGGTTTCCCTGGATCTGATCTGATGATCGCTCGGGAACCCCGAATGTGTCCACCAAAAGTGTCGCACTCCCAACTCTAGAAAATGCGCCCCAGTTGATTCCTCCGTCGAAATCTGACGAGGAACTAGGTGAAAGATGCGCCTTACCTTCTTCTCAACTGGGTCTGAGGGGAATCTCTGAACTCTCCCTAGATGGGACAAGTCGATTCACTGAACCTCCTCAGGAGTTGCGCCCTCACCCTGGATAAGTGCGCCCTTGCTGCTAGACCTTGTGTAACTACTGCTGAAGAATGATGGAAGACCTGTGTGATCTTCCCAGTCACTAGGGTGTGTCTCTCAACACCGAAATCAGCCAACTGGTGTCTTCCTCCTGGAATCCACTGAACTATCTCTCCTGAGATGTGTCTCTCTCCTCAATGAAAAGTCATAATCTGCATAATGATGAATTAGGTTGATTTACCCTTCCTTTATAGCTTCCCGAAACCCTAATTCGTTGTTGACCTTTTCCCTCCAAGTGACAATTACTTTATTTTATTATTCCTTGATTAAATCACTTAATTAATTAATTAATTAACCATTTTACCTCTAAAAATTGATTTATCCATCCTTATGGCTTCTCCGACCACTGAAAGTCACTTCTCATCATCTTATCCTGTAATGCTCTTCTTCTCGATTCCGATGAGCTATTACATAAGAGGTTTATCCAAGTAATATGCCCATTCTGACCTTCTTAGTGAATTTAATTAAGATATGACCCATAATAACTCAAAATTACGAAAATCGTCGGAATGCAATGGAACCAAAGCCAAGCTATGCAGAATGGATCCTGATGATGAACGATGCAAGTCGGGCCCAATAAAACCCCTCAATATCTCTCGAACTCTCTGTCACCCTTATTTGGCTACTCTGGTAGGCATAACACTCTGTAATGTTATAATGTCCCAAAATGGGGAAATTACAGTTGTGGGAGCCGTTCTCACTCAACACGACCACCCCGTGGCATATCATAATGAGACACTATCAGTTGTTGTCTGTAAGTACCCTAATTACGACAAAGAAATGTACTCCATTGTGCAAGCCTGCCGCCAATGGAGACATTACATCCTTGGGAAGGAGACATTCATCCACATTGATCACAAGCCATTACAGTTCATGCTGACCCAAGGCAAATTGCAGAATGACCGCCATTAGAAGTGGTCAGCATACTTACAACAGTTCCACCTCAACATCAAGTATAAAACAAGAAGTACTAACCAAGTTGATGACTGCCTCAGCCGAACTCCAGTCGTGACACTCACCACGGTTCTAGACTCTTGTGGCCACGAAACCTCCGGATGGCCCCACCTCTACAAGACAGACCCTGACTTATCCACCACCTACCAAATGTTGGGTGCTAACTCAGTGGTCGCTAATTTCCATCTTCAGGACGAGATGTTGTGTCGTCTAGGCCATCTATGTGTTCCATCAAGCGACCGTGCGAAGCTGATTTGGGAAGCTCACTACGGTCGGGTGGAAGGACACTTTGGCGTCGAAAAGACAGTGGCAGTGCTGCAAAAACATTTCTACTAGCTGAAACTTCGACAAGATGTTAGAAAGTATATCAGGTCCTGCACCGCCTGCGCCATTTCCAAACCGACCACTAAGAAACAGGGCCTCTACACCCCTCTGCCTACTCCTAACAGGCCATGTGAATCCATCTCAATTGACTACATGTCGGGCCTCCCGTCCACCAAGAGGGGAAATGACTGTGTTTTTGTGGTTGTTGATCGCTTTTCCAAGAGGGCGATTATAGCCGCCTGCAAGAAGAACATCACAACAGAAGCCACTACCAAGCTCTTCTTTGAACGAGTATGGGTACCTTTTGGGATCCCATAAACCATTATCTCAGACCATGACAGTCAGTTCCTCAGATCATTCTGGTCAAGCCTCTGGTCACTGCTGGACACCAAGCACACCAAATCCACTGCCTTCCACCCCCAGACAGATGGCCAAACTTAGGTCGTCAATCAGATGGTCGTACATATCCTGCGCATGTACAATTCAAAACACCCCCTCACATGGGATGAGAGTCTTCCCTATGTCCAACATAGCTACAACCGATCCCTGCATAGCTCAACTGGCCACAACCCCTTTCAGGTTGGGTAGGGATTCCAACCATTGGGCCCCATGGATGTTGCACTACCCCTGGCGACCACCTCGACCGACTCGTCCCCTACTCCACTAGAATCTGACAAAGCCACCTGGTTCATTGAGCGGATCCAACACATCCGCCAACAGGTTCATAATATTCTACATAAGTCTAATTCCAAGTACAAGCAACACCATGATCAACATTGGGTGCCACATAAGTTTCAGGTGGGCAACAAAGTTTGGTTGCATTTGCAGAAAGAACACCTTACAGGGCCCCATCGGAAGCTTCGCCCACTCTGTTATGGGTCGTACACCATCACCAAGGTTGTGGGTGACAATGCTTTTGAGCTCAACATTCCCCCCTTCCTTGGTCTACATCCAGTCTTCAACGTGGCTCTCCTTCAACCATATTTCCCACCATTATTGGACACCTCAGAGATAGCAGAGCAATTGACACCAACAGAGCTCAAACCTGTTTGCATGGAATAGGCATCCAATGATAATATTGTGGACACACAGATCAAGGGCACTCGACAGCAAAGGATCCATCTTTATCGAGTTGTCAAAGTAGGGCAACTCCTGCACCAAGGCAAGTGGCTCACCCGGGGCCAAATTCAACAAAAAATTCCTCATCTAATGGGGGAACTCAACGCAATGTAGACCATTGCTTCTTAAGGAGGGAGGATTGATCCAGATGTATATCGGTGTCTACCCACCTATTCCATTAGCTTGAAAAACAATTTTCCACCTTGGTAGTTTTTCGACAGTTTTTCGGGTTCCAAACTTTCGGGGCCATTTTGAGGCCCTATAAGACATTTTTGGGGGATTTGGGGCCCAAGGGATTGCCAAAGACACTACCATGGGTTAGTAGAAAATTGTTATTCTCAATTAGACCTTTCCAACGGGCTATCGTGCGCCTAAAACGAAAATCATATGCAAAAGTTACGACCTCGGGAAGTTGATGTACTAACTTACCCAGACAGGGTGCACATGACTTTTGGCGCTTCATATCCTAGGGTTAGGTTTTTGGATGTTTATGGTTTTTGACATTCCTGTTTATTGTAAAAGGCCTTCAGAGCCTCATTGTAACCATCTTCTGGCGAATGAGTGCAGCCGTCACATCTCTTCTCAGAGATAAGCTACCACCATTCCAACAAGCTTATTTTCCGCTGCATTTTACAGTTTCAACTTATTTCCTTATTGAATAAAAAACCAGTTTTACTGTATCTTTGTTATTTTGTGTTAAGAATATTTTAATAATCTATATTCATTTCGTTCTGGTCATAAAATCCAGATCATACTCTCAGCAAACCAAGACACCAAGTTTGAGTTTTTGGTCAAATTCAAAGGTTGACCAAGTCAAAGCAGTAATGACTTACTCTATGAAGAAATAAAACAAGTTAGAAGGGGATTCTAACTTCATAGCATGGAAGACAAGGATTGACCTCATCCTTGCCAAGAATAAAGTGTTGGATCTCGTAAAAGGAAAGATCATTGAACCACATTTTGAAGCGGGAAAAGAGAAGGAACCTCATAACGTTACAATTATGGAGAAGTTCAAGGACAATGACATCAACACTATGAGTATCATAGTGGACTCTTTAAAATACCACTTGATATCCTACATCTCTCATCTTGACTCATCTAAGAAGATGTACGATGCCCTAACTAACCTCTTCTCAGTCAGAAACATTGGACAAGTAATGAGTCTGAATAATGAGCTCTGTGACATGAAAATGAATGATGATGATAGCGTAATATCATACTTTGTAAGAATCTCTCAGTGAAGAGATCAACTACAAGCTATTGAAGAAATCATTTCAGAAAAGGAACTGGTAAATATAGTACTCAATGGCTTTCCCAAGACATGGGATGCATTTGCTGCAAGCATGAACACAAGAAATGAGTATCCCACATTTGAAGAACTTTGGACTTCTTGTGCACAAGAAGAAGCAAGGATTAATGCAAAAGAGAAATCCCAAAATAAATACGATGATTAAGCCTTCACGACAAAGTTCAAGAATTTCAGGAATAAGAAGAAGTTTGGCTTAAGGAAGAAACCAAATCAAGAAAATGATATGTCAAAGATACAATGCTTCAACTGTCGAAAATATGGTCACTACAAGAACCACTATCCCGAATTAAAGAAAATGAAGGAAATAGACGAAGCAACAATTGCCGAAGAAATGGAACCCTCAAAGAAAGCCAAACAGGATAAAACAAACTTCTTCTTCTAGTTAAGGTAACAATATTCTTCATAGTTCTTATACATACCATGTTTACATAGTTCCTGTACATATCATGTATATCTATTTCTTAAAGGATAAGATGGTCAGTGAAACAATACCTATGGAAGAATAACAAGATAATGATTTCTATCACGATGACTACAAGTCAAGCAATACACATGAAAAAGATGAAGTACGTTGACAATCTTTGGTAACAATTCCTATGGAAGCTATTATATAACTAACAACTACCAGATAGGCCGAAATCAAAATCAAACTTGAAGAGACCCAGAAGAAGTCAAATAAGAAAGAAGTCAGTAATAAAGAGGAAATTAGAAAAAGACTTGTGACACCTTGCAGAAGGCAATAAGGATACAGACGGAAGCATGGACTCTCTTAGATGGAGGGCGCTGATTACATAATTCCAAAAGAAGAGCATGCATTCATGCATGAAGCAAGGATTAGGAGGGAGCTAATCCTAAATGATATGATTCATTGAAGAATCTATAAAGTTTATAAAGTATCTTTCCATGTTCCCCATTGAAATTAGCAACCATAATAAGCAACACGTGTTCAATTTGACTCTAGAAGAAGTCTTCTTAGAAAAGAAGCCTTGACTATCCTTGGTTTTCCATCTACATCCATGTTCCTATGATGAAAGGAAGATGTTGGAATCTTCAGGAAGAAAGGGCATGGAATCTATAGAAGACTCCATGGACCCAAAAGCTAGGGAGGAACATGAGGAAGAACATGAAGATTCCAAGAAAGAAATAAAATCCAGAACAACCAGTTATTATACCGAGAATCATAAGATGACTAGCTTGGTTTGAACCCACTAGAAGGAATCAAACAAAAGAAATGGAAGTTGTGTATGTAAGAAAACATGAAAAAGACTTATGAATGAAAGCTTTGCGAGATTCATAACTAGAGATTCTTCTAGAAGGAGGGAGAAGACCATGACGACAACTTGTTCCAGTAAACCAGATATACCTCTTGCAATATCCATGGATTGAAATTTGCATGTAAAAGATTGTTCTTCCAAATAAATCAAATTGAGAAAGAAGCTTATACCAGAAAGAGACCCATGTATACAAATGGAGGAAGATCTTGTATGGATTCAAGTAACTTGATGCAAAGTATCTCATACACAACAGAAGTGTGGCGAAAACTTCCTATGACAGAAGAAATGATACTTGGATATGTTTCAGTTTGAGCTTTGCCACAATGTCATGGGCTAGCAAGAAACATAAGTCTGTTGCACTCAACACTACATAAGCAGAGTATATTGCAACTTGTGATGCTTGTACAAAAGCAATGTGGCTCCGTAAGTTGGTTTCTGAACCGTCTAATCAGGTGCTGAATTCGACCATGATATATTAGATCTATGTGAAGCCTTCGAAGAAATTGGTGTTCCATGAAAGAACGAAGTACATTGAGATCAAGCATTATATTCTCCGTGATAAATTCCAGAAGAGAGAAGTGGTTCTCCAGTATATCTCCACAGATGAGCAGATAACGAATATTTTGGTAAAGCCTATGTCCAAGATGAAACATTTGCAGACAAGCTGGGGCTCGTGAAGATGACTTCCTTATTGGAAAAGGAAGTGATTACTCCCAGGTTGGGAGGGAGCATTGATATGTTATTTGATTTATGGACAGTCATTTTCCAGTTCGGAAAATGGTCCAGGATGGGTAGTTGCTTTCCAGTTCGGAAAGTGGTTTGAGATTTCTAATGGACAGTAATTTTCCAGTTTGGAAAATGGTCTAGACCGGACAATCATTTTCGTAATGAAAATGGTCTGATAGATTGTTGATTTACCATAGACATCGATTCCCCTTGTGGCTGGTGTGGGGGAATGGTCTAGGACAGTCATTCTTCTTAGAAGTCACTCTGAGTAGTGGTCAATTAGAATGGTCCACCTCACCGGACAATCATTCTTTTGAAGTTCACAGTTGTGAGCAATTTCAAAGAATGGTCCGTTTTGGAGGTTGGTGCAGGACAATCATTTCCATAGGAAATGGTTTGGACAGTCATTCCCTAAGGCAAACTCATTCTCTCCAAGTTGCATTGTGATTAGTGTCGGAGGAATGGCCCAGTTAGGTGAACAATCCAGGTTCAACAATCAGGGACATGCATTCCCTAGGGTAGACTCATTCTCTCCAGGTTGCACTGTTATTAGTGCCGGAGGAATGGCCCAGTTAAGTGAATGGTCCAAGCTCAGAAATCAGGGACAATTATTCTTCTATGCTTGGGAAGAATAGTCCAGATAGCACATGGCTGATGTTTTACTCTCTCATGGTAGATTCTCTTCCAGGTCTCACAAATGTGAGTGGAAGAATGGCCTAGATGACTCAGTTTGTATCATGATATTTTTATGCAAGTTTATATCATATGATATGATTGTTGTGGGGATCGTATGTCTCTGGACAATATTTTTATGCCACTGTGGTGGATGTGTTCCATTGGTTGTGACTATGTGTCACTGGTTAGTAGCCTTGTGCTACTTGGTGTGGTTGTGTACCACTGGATAGTAGTTATGTACTACTATGGACATACATAGTTGTGTTCTATTGAATGACATTGTTCTGATTGCCATGAAGACTATCACTAGTGTTGGAGATGATCACTAGCAAGATGGATAGTCAATACGCCGATGGAAAAACATTCTCCCTATGGAAAATGGTCAAGGACAATCATTCTTCTAGGACATATGTTCGGATTAGAAGAATATTCCTCGTAGCCCATGGTGTAGCTTCCAACATCTGTTGGAACAATTATTCTTCTAGGACATATGTCCGGATTAGAAGAATGGTTCTTGTATCACTCTATGGAGTAAGTGACTTATTCAACATCATGCCTGATTACCTAGATGGAGTATGGTTACGAGAGATGATGCAGTAGATGTTATCAAATGATACTGATAGTGATGATGGTGCTCATGATTTGATCATGAGATAACCTGTGTAGCTATGATGATGCTATTGGTTGAATGGTCTTTTTGTGCTCAAGACCATTGTCTTTAATACCTCCCTAGCTAGGAGGGAGTGTTAATATTATGGTAGTTGTGGGAGGTATTAACCTCCATGTGTAACCTTTGACGAGACTAGAATATTTTGGGAAGCTAGAGAAACCTTAAACGATTGGATACGAACCCTAGGAGACAAGTCGACTCAAGAGAATATTTAATATTGAGTTATTAGCCTCCAGAAAGAGAAGTCGGCCCAACCAAGTGAGATAGAGTAGTATACATAAGAGGGCGCTAGAGCTCATTTGACACACTCTCTCTCACAACTGCATAAGACCAGTTGTGTGCAAGTTTGGAGAGGAGTTGCAGTTGCAGCTACTGCAACTGGCAAATTTTCGGTTTTGGCTTGGACTTTCTCTCAATTATGGTTTGGACTTTCTGCTTGGTACACTAGCTCTTGAGAGAGGTAGGCTACCTTGGTTGGCTATTGGTTCTAGGGTTTGCTTCCAAAATTATTCTCTCTGTCAAGGTTAAGGTGCTCAAGGGTGGCTTCGGCCTATGGTTGGGTGACAATATTGCTATATCATCTATGGTGAAACAAGCACACTTATTTTTATAACAACTTGGACCACTGGAAACTCCTTAGAAGTTCCTTTAATTGGACAAAATCAGAAGTATAAGGAAATTGCAAAGAGACACAATAAATGTGAAGAGCTTGAAGAGTTTTTCCAAGAACTACAATTTTTTCAATGAATGGAAGGTCCTTATGTCACCAACTTTTAATTATTTTATGTAGCATTCGTAAACAACACTCCCAAATATTTCTGAGAGAAAGATTTATCCCAAAGGGAATTCCCAAGTAGTAGACAATGTTGCCATCTCGCATACACTTCCATGGTTAGGTCAACCACGATGGCTTGTCCTCAACACCAATCAACCAAAAATTGGACTTCGTGTAACTAATTACTGCCCCACCCATAATGTAAAATATGATGAGACATTATAAAGTCATATCAAATGAATTTTGAGAGAGATTATTATATAAGAGATAATCATCAACAATTGAGTGCTTTGAGCTTCATGTAGGAGGTGCTAGGATAAATCACTTAAGTTGGTTGCCTTTGTTGTGTACCTCATGTGATGTTCCTACTAGGTCAGGTGATGTAATCAACGCTGACAGGTTTGCATTGGGTACCATCCGTGAATGAAGGGAAGTGCTAAAGGGTTTCCCCATGAGGTGTTCCTTGGAAAAAAAAATCATTAACAAAATGGTTATTAATCACCTCAACCCCCAAGTATCAAAGTGCCTTTGATCTATCCCTGAAATCTACTAGACTCAAGAAGATAACCCAATAAATTTACACCGAAACCATACAGATAATGTGTAAAAGGGCATCCTTGTCCAAGAGAGCCTCGTTGATTGAAACAAATGTTGAAGGATCAGAGAAAAGAGCATTAACTATGTACATAAAGCAATGGCCAATCCTTAATTAAGATATCACACTAGTTATAAAAGAGCAATATAATCTATCACAAGCCTCATCAAGATAATTTTTTAGCAAAGAACTTGTTAACTAGACTCTTTGGCCCACTCAACCTTCTCCCACGTTGTCAACACTTTATTAAGGATTTATTTGCCCTAAATGAATCGCGTTTGCTAAGGTCAAATAATACAAGCTTTTGCCCATTTAATCCTCATAACAAGCACCTTGCTTAAAATCTCATAAGATACATGAAAAAAATATATAGGATGCTAAGCACCAACGTGTCCTTGGCTAAATTCCTAGGGATTAGTTTAATCAATCTTTAAATCACTCATTATTCCTCAATGAAAAATTTCTTAGCCATGCACAACATCTCCTAACCAACCACTTTCCATATCATTTTAAAGAATTCAAAGGGAATCCCATTTACAATTAAGTGTTTTTCAATTCTTTGTTTTGTTTAAAGTTTCCAAAATATCTTCTCTAGTAATTTCAACCCCACAAAGTCCCTCTCAAAGCTCCAAAATTTAGAAGGGATAACTTATTCACATGCTTCTTTAACTCCGACAAAACTATTATCCAAATGGTACTCAATAAATATGTTTTTAAAAGGGAAAATCAAACCTTTTTCTAATATTAGGCAAGTTCTCCACCATGACCCCCTCATGATTCCTTGAGTTCATTATTTTTTGAAGTGTTTTTCCAGATAAAAAAGGTCAAAATAAAATCTAGAGGGTTTATCACTTTCTTTAATTCATTCTAAATGGTCCCTAACTTGATTCCCTATGTATGATATTATTTCAAGTATATGAGAAAATGTCATTCTTTAATCTCCTCCTCCTTGAAGGAAATGTTATATAGGTCCTCTTCTAAAAAGTGAGAATCTATGCCAATCTTTGCTTACCTTACTTTTTTATTTTTTGCTTGGATTGAGTGACTATCTTGACCCAACCAAATAAATTTAGTAGTTCTTCTAATTGTTTCTTCCCACTATAAGATCCATCCAACTTTATCCCGAGACCTAGGTTAAAGATCCAAAGCCTTGGTAATCGACGAGTAACACTTCCCATATTTAAGGTGCAAAACATTGAGTTTCAAAGACAATAAAGTGGTAAGGGAAGATGAATCCCCAACTTTCAAGATCGACATTAATGGGAACACTTCCCATATTCAAGATGCAAAACATTGAGTTTCAAAGACAACAAAGTGGTAAGGGAAGATGAGTCCCCAACTTTCAAGATCGACATTAATGGGAGATGACTTACACTTACATACTATGTGAATGTACACACATAATTCCCTCGACTATTTCTTTGGTATTGGCTTATCAAATGTAGATTAGATATTCCCTCAAAACTTTAATATGGTTGAATGAAAAGGATTTTGGACCTAGAAAATAATTCTTGAATAAGATATGAGAGGAGTTTTAGATTTTTTATATTAATTTGAAAAAAAAAACATTTATTTTATGAAAAATAACTCTCTTGGTTTAATATAAAAAAAAAAACAAATCACATAAATAAAAAATAAAAACAAATCAAAAAACAAATTATATAAATAAAAATAAAAATCAAATTATCTTACAAAATATATAAGGAAATTAATAAAACTATAATTTTAAATTTTCATATTATGAATTTCCTTTTTCTCCAATGATTAGGATACATATGAGTATATATTCATTTTCAAATGATTAGGATACATATGAATATATATTCATATTCGAATGATTAGGATACATCTGAATATATATTCATATTCGGATGATTAACGATTTTTTTTCAAAGAACCTTATTTTCGGCAATTAAAACAAATTCAAACTTGGAAAATGTTAAATTAAACTTATTTATGCTCTTTAAAATACTGTGAATGATTATCCAAAAATGAGAAAGAAGGTAGTTTTTGTCGATTCAAATTCCTCCTTGCCGTTCCCCTTACTGTCAAAGAACACACTTTATGTTTTAACAAAGTGATGACATCAAACACCTGTTTGGCATAAAGGGTGGCATGAAAAACATGGTCTCTGCAACGGAGGTTTTTTTCTCCACAATACTTTCATTACGATTTCCAATCGCCAATAGCAATAGCTATCGATAGCATAATTTTAAGCATCGATCATTAGACATTTAAATACATAGACATTCCTGTACTTAATTGATACTAACCAGCAGCACCAGCAGATGCGGTTAAAGGTATCACGTACTGGTCGTTCCTCGGCCAATGCAATTGGAGTGGCTGCATCTCTTTCCGTTGTTTCTGTTTTCCATTTTTGTAGAAACAAATGGCTTTACCACTTTCAGATTTATTGATAGCAGCCAGTGATATACTACACTCTAAATATGAACATACGAGGGTAGTTGATTGCAATAGCAGCATAAACATACGGAGAAGCAACAAA
>ML876181.1:0-18393 GCA_009831015.1 Picea engelmannii
CAGGTACTACACCGCAAGGATATACCACTGCGCAAAAGAAGAACCTGGTAGTCCGTGCAACCGACTATCAACTGATCGCAGGGAATCTATACAAAATGGGCGTAGATAGCATTTTACGAAGATACGTACTAGATCATGAATGATCGATAATTTTAGTAGAAGCCCATGAAGGAATTGCAGGAGGGCACTACGCAGGAAAAGATACCATGCAGAAGGTACTACGCTCAGGATTATGGTGGCCAACGATACATAGAGACTCGAAAGAATATTGTCAACAATGTGATGTCTGTCAACGGGTCGACAAAACCAATAGAAGGGATGAGATGCCACTACGACCACAAGTGACACTTCAAGCATTCGAAAAATGGGAAATAGAATTTGTGGGACCCATTAACCCACCCACCAAGAGAACAGGGGTGAGATATATTATCACCGCGACTGAATATTTAACAAGATGGGCAGAAGCCGCACTAGTAAAATATTGTAGTGTGGAAACAACTACTCACTTTCTTTTCAAACAGGTAATTACTAGATTTGGGTGCCCAAGAATTTTGATGAGAGATCAAGGAATTCACTTCATCAACAACATGATCCGAGTGATGCTGGAAGAGTTCGAAGTTCATCACCAAAAAATCGCACCGTATCACCCATAGGCTAATGGCACAGTAAAATATTTCAAAAAAATTCTAGAGAATGCCATGATGAAGATATTCAACGTCAATAGGGATGACTAGGATCTATAGGTACCAATAGTACTCTGGGCATATAGAACCACTTGCACAAAGTTGACAGGTCACACACCATTCAAACTGGTCTATGGTCAAGAATCAGTAGTGCCATTAGAATTTCTAATACCTAGTCTACGTGTAGTAGCTATCACACAAATGACATAACGAGGCGTAGTCCAGGAATGAATGGATCAATGACTGTCAATGGAGTAAGACCGAATCTTGGCAGGATTCCACCAACAAGTACAGAAAGTGAGAGACAAAGCGTGGCACGACTGCCACATCAAGAGAAAGATGTTCAAGGAAGGAAATTTAGTATTACTCTACGACAGTAAAGCACTACAGCACCCAGGGAAGATGAGGATGCATTGGCTAGGACCATATGAGGTAAAATATGTCACAGATGGAGGAGCTGTACAGTTGAAAGATATAGTAGGTGCATACCTGAGAGGAATGATCAATGGGAGTTGGTTGAAGCTATACAAGGATAGTCGACTCCCCACCGCGCAGTATATTAAAAAAAAAAAAAAAAAACAGCGCGCAGCATGATGGACAAGTCACATACACAACACAAAACCAGTGAGGGAAAATACAATGGCCATATCAGAAAGGGAAATAAGCGGGAAAAGGAAATTTAGTAAAAACACACTGACAGGACATCATGCGGAAGAATTAAAGCAAGGAAAGGATGGATGGGATGCTGCCAACAAAATAGCCATAAGGGCAGGTATGAAACCACCACGGATGAATTTAACCCACACTTATGGTACATTAATCACACAAGGTAGGAGGCGTCCTCAACAAGATTCATGGCACACCCATACAACACAAGAGCATAGAAACAGTTAGTCTATTCACACAAGAAGAACAGAGAAACAGAAAGAGAAACCCGAACGCATAGAGCGAGATCACAGAGCTTATCCGAGCTATTTGAACCAAGCAAACATCCGCCTGACTCTAGTATGGAACCACCAAAGCTCGCAGAACCAAGCCAGACAATCCGACCTACTAGGGTTCAAACTATGTTATGAGAGATACAGGAAGAGAATGACCAACAGTCACCGGAGATCGTCGATATTGACGAAATCCCATCGCTGGAGGACATTCTAGTCGAATCAACACCGATCCAGGAAGAGATCCCACATGCCCAAGTGGAAAATAGGAAAGAGGACACACTGGAAGCAACGCATGAGCCTCAGAATGAAGTAGTAGGAACTCATCAGGAAGGACAGCCAGAAAACACCAAAGTAGCCATGGAAAAAATGAAAGCACAAAGAACCCAGAAGTAGAGGCCCAACCAAATGTTCCACAAATACCCATCCCAGACTTTTCTTTTTTGGCCGAGCCGAGTGGTGAAATGGGCAAGGCTTGGGAAGAATGGATGGAAAAGTAGCAACCGATAGTTGCTGGAACTTCAAACCGGCCAATAAAGCAGAAAGATAGGATTCAGATACCGAGCTCACCTCAAAAGAAACCAACTGCAGAGATTGTTCTACCTCACACACCAGAAGGAATACATTTGGACTCGCAGCTATTGGGTCACGTCGAAAAGCTCAAATTTTCCAACCATGACATAGCAGATGAAATAAAATACCCAGAGCTTGCACCACAAGTCTTTACGGAGACACTAGCCTTGAACCCTCTCAGAGGAACTATCACTAAGCCACGCCAGTGGGAAGCAATAGGAGTCATCGCAGCTGCCGCTCAGTGCGCGAAAGGCACCTTCATGAGTTGGGTGCCATATTTGTCAAACTTGTTCCAAATACAATGTAGATATGTGCAGGAATCAGGTACATAATTTCATTATTCATGGTTGATTACTCTCATCGCTTTCATGGGATGGAAAGAAATGGACCATGTCACCTTTTGTACCACACCACAGCCAGGAGGAGAGAGATATTGCATCCTGAAATCTGCACCACTGGCCAAGAAAAAAAAGGAAAATGGTATTATATTTGAAGCTTACCTACAAGAAATGCAAGAAGTAATCAACCGACCATGGGGGATAATACCAAAGGTTGTCGCATGATTCAGGGGCATCGCCAATTTCTGGGCTAGGCGACAAGCCATGTGGATACAACCAAAACATGACCCACACAAACAGTGGCTACAGATGCGCTACTGTGTCACCGAGGAAGACATTGACATGATCATCCATGAGTGGCCAAATGAATGGAAAATCCCAACTATACCAAGAACAGTACTAGGAAAAACAGCAGAAGGAGGGGCTCTGCAGGCGGAAACATAGCCTCCACAACTCCCAGTACCCAAGAAACCAAGAACAAGCCAAATCAAGTCAACTCAAATAGAGGGCGGCTTAGAGAAACCAAGGACCTAGAAAGGGAGAACATAAACCACTCAGCCGAACAATGAACAACAGAACCCAGCTGATGGAGAAAAGGAAACTGCGATGAACCTCATAACATAGAAACCAGAGGGAACTAAGAGACCAACGATACATGAAAAAGGTACGTGTAAGAAATCAAAGGCACAACGATCACCACAAAAATACACAATCACATAGGATGATGGTGAGATGATTTCCAAAATGGTCCAGGATTTCCTCGCAGAGGACTTTGATCATGCAGCGCACCATAGGGATAAACTGCAGAAGGAACTGGCAGAAATGGGGCAACTCCTGAAGAAATTCAGAGAAGCCCAGATTACAAGTAGTAGCAGAGGCATAGAACCATCGAGCACACGGACCACATAAATAATGGAGGTAGGAAAACGTGACTCAGTTCTTCCAAAACCATATTCCATGGTTTACATAAAGCCGAGCATGATACGAATGGATGAAATTATGGGACAGACACCACTGAAGGACTTGGATCATATCCAATTGTTCCTAACACTGATGCTAGAAAAGGCCTTATACCAATTGGAGTTTAGCGTCGACCATGAGATATAGTCTCGAGCACATAAAAACTTGGTCAAACTACAACAAGCAACAAAGAAGCGGGAAACACTGGAAACAATTTGCGCGCAGGAAAAATCAGAAACGCAGGAGGAGAAGGGATGCATAACTGAGTTGGAACGCAGAGTGGAAGACATTTTTGGAAAAATTCCAACTACTGCGCAAGGATGTGAACTCCCAGTGGAAGAAATGATCAATCAGATTGCGCATACAATTGATCAATATTAGAAGGATATCGAGACTCTCTGTGGAAATATTAGACCAACAAATCCACCAACAGTAAAGGAGTAGAGGAAGCAGGAAGCAACAATGCAGCTATAGGAGATGGAAAAACAGGTCATCACAACAGCCGACTTGCTAGATAAAGCAACACAACTCTGGACAAAACTAGAAGAGGATCCACAGGTCCAACAATGGGACAAGGAGGAGGAAACGATCAATGCAAAGATCCAATAATTCAAGCAACAACATAAAATTATCCTAATTCCAAAACGGTTCAAGGGGACACAAGAGCTAAAGAAGTTACATGTAGAAATTCTCACTGTGCAAACACAGAAACAGGAGCGACATGCTCAGATAGAACTGTTGAAGGAATGTATAGTAGTAGTACTGGAGTAGGCAGAAGAAGCCAGAACATAGTCAGCATGGACTCAACTGGAATGTGTAGAACTGATAAGAGAAGAAGTAGCAGTGCAAACAGTCGATACTATCAAAGAAAAATCCACGCAGTCACTGACAAAGGCAACAGAACTGCAGGAGAAGTTCCAGATGATCGCTAGGGAGATCGAGGAGGCACATCACAATTAGATGACTCGAGATGAGTCACATGTCAGTGTTGGGGGCATGTGGGCACCAGGCCGAAGTGGAAATAAGGACGATCATGGGAAAGAAAGCGTGCAGGAAACTAAAGTGACAACTGGAAAAACATTAGCACGAGCGAATGCAAGAAAGTGTGCATAGAGGAAAGCGATAGCTGGAGGAAGAACAGCATGCACATGGGAAAAAAAACTAGCATAATAAGGGTTAGGGTTTTGGTAATATTCTGTAAGTGGCTAAAAATATTGAAATGTATAAATATAGATACAAAAGTATCATATAAGGAGGTGGTTATTGTTGTTGTTGTTATCATTATTGATTTTATGCTATTTTTTATGAGGATTACGATTGTCATTGTGTGATTGTTTCGAGCATTGTTGTCGGCAATGCGGGAAGGATTTTGAGTTGTATGAACCATGTTTTGTAAGATATTGAGCAAGAATAGATATGTGGGAAGGTAGATCTGAGGATTAGACCGCAGGTTGTAGAGCCTGGTGCGATATTACCCACTTTTGCGGACCACTATAAGCATGTAGTGCAAGGAAATACAGAAGGACCATAATAAAAGAGACAAGAGCCAGATCTTTGTGGACGTAGTCCAGGATGGGTGAACCATGGTAATCTTTGTGTAATGTGTTGAATGTCTGCATATCTTTGATTTCTTTCAGCAATAGATGATTATAATTGATGAATAACCAAATTCACTATCAGAATCCGTTTATATTTTGAGTTTTATGCATATGATTCCTAGGAACAAGTAGATTACAATAATGGTTCGCAGAACATGACCGTAATCAAGAAACCCTTTATCCCCTACTCTTTCCCATACTGTAAACACCTGACTCTTACAGTCAACCATCTATAGCTATCTTGGGTGAGACTTCCCAGTACCTTTTGGCCGCTGCATTTCCTTCTAGTTTACTAGGAGGGATGATAGTTAGAGGCTTTGTTGGAATCCCGAATGACATGAACCCTGGGTCAATAAATCAGACAGAAGAAACCAACAAATGTTTCTATTGTCAAGTTAAGAGGAAGACGACAGGACTGAGTAGATGAGATAGAGTGGACAAGAACCATCGAAGAAGCAATGAGCCATTAGAAGGGAATGTAGAGACCTTGGAACCCCACGAGAGAAGAAATCGAGGGTTGGTTAAGCACTAAAGAGCTAGAATTTGCACACAAAGAAAATAGAAACCCTAGAATCACACCACGCAGATACCTGGATAAATACATGTTTATGTATTTACACAAAATCGTTTTCTGTGATTTTTCGTAGCTACTACAGGAGTGGATCTTAAGATTAACGGATAATCACTCGACGAACCAGATTGGACAGCTAGATTGGAATCTAGTACAGATTCAGCAGCTGCAGCAGGTGAACAATAAATTCACTTGCGTAGTAGACTTTTGGCTTGACAGTATTGTGGCAGGATTCATCACAGAGTTTGTGGTAGACACAACAAAGTCATACAGCGCAACCGAGCAATAATTTCTACGAGTACCCAGAGGAAGGTATATTTGATCCCTCTATACGTCTATCAAGATATTGCTTTATAACAAAGGTGTAATGACAATGGAATCAGACAGTTAGACTTCCCTACGCGCATGGGGGAAGGGGGGAAGCACTGATAGAGAAAGGAAGAATGGAAGGAGGGTAGGATAAAGAGAAGAAGGAAGAGGAACCCTTGGACCTGATCTCGATGGATGACGACCATCTCAAGTGGATCTTAGCGTCATCAGGAATGACACGTAGTGGATCACCCTACCAATATAATATAAACACCAATAAGAGAGTCGTAGCCGAAAGGGAGGGCTTGGCAAGCAACGAGGAGGAGGTAGAGGATCTCTGAGCTATGGAGAATATTGAGGAAATCCTGTGCGCTACCTACGAGAGGAAAACCAGAGGCCCAAGAATGGGAGATGAAGACAGCCACCCCTTTCAGGTCAATGTCGGTGTGGAACCCATATACCCATGCACGACCAATACATCACAGAGAACACCACCGTTTAGGCAACCAAAGTTTCGAGGAAGTCCGATAACAAGAATTACATCTACACAAGGAACGCCAACTGGAGGAGCCAATTCAGGTAATCTTAGTCAAGTATCCACACTGCGCAGAGGAGGCAGTAGTTCATTACTTAGAATGGCAGAACACGACCCTACTACTAGATTACCAGAGTTTCGAGGAGGAGCAACAGAAAACCTTGAGAAGCATCTATTCATTTGCACCAAGATCTGGGAAGCAAAGAAGATCACTGATGACAACACCAAACTTGCACGGCTAGTGATCACGCTAAGAGACCGTGCACTAGACTGGTACATGAGTCTAGACATGAACAATGCTCCAGGGATGACAAGGACACTGGACGACATTAAGAAACTATTAATCAATGAGTTCCAGAAGCCAATATCAGAGGATTAGTATATGAACGAGATGATTGAAATAAGACAAAAACCAGGAGAATCGGTATGGGATATTGATCAAAGTTTCAAGCAACTAAAAGGGAAGTTAAAATACCTCATGACCAAGATGCAACATCACTTGTTTATCAACTCACTACTCCCACACTTAAAGTACCCACTATGACAACAAAAGTTTCAGACACAAGCAGAGGCTTTATAGGAAGCCTTGCAATTGGAAGAGAATTAGTATCAGCAGACGGACTCGGATATCAAAGAATTGAAAGAGGATCTGAAGAACTTAACATTTCAGCTGAACCAGAATAAGAACAAGGAAAAATGAGAAGTCATTTGGTGTACCACATGCAGGACAGGAGGACACCACAAAAATGAATGTCTGACATTTGCGCAGTATATGGCAACAGGGATGCCAAACTCACTACCATAGGGGGGATTATGGTGTGAAATCTACAAGAAACTGGGTCACAACCCTTACCATTGCACAATGATGCAAAAATACCAAACAGTCTCAACAAACTCATATTTCACTTTTTGCAAGTTAGTCGGCCACGACGACAAAGATTGCAAAACTATAGAGCTGATGTGGGAAATAACCTTAGACGTCTACATGGTACATGTAGAAATGATGCTTGTGTAGGAAACACCATAGTTCACTCAAGCCCCAACACCATACAACACTGCACAACAACCCTATAATAACGTGCAACCATAGTACAACCCAGCACAACCCTAGTACAATACTGCACAGTATAATCAGGGACCACAATATAACGTGCCACAAGGTGATTGTGCAACCTATAGAGGAGCAAGATGAGCCAGAGGAGGTTTTGGATGTTGGAGAGGACCAATCACATGTCATAATTTCTAGCAACTAGGACATTATGCACGGGAATTCCCACTACCACCAGTGACCTATATGTATTGTTGTGCTTCGGACCACAATACAAAGGAATGTCCGACACTACTCGTAAAGATACAAGAAAAAAGGAACCAAAATAACCTGAATTTTTAGTGGATTTTAGCCAAAGCAAGCAATGGCGGACATAACATCAACATAGTCACTCAAGGAGGAATGAAAATAGGAAACGACACAGTTCAACAGGACCCAGCGCAAAACCAATGGGTAAGGAAGAAACCTGACCCCAAGAAGCAGTGCGATGCACAAAAGGAATAAGAGATCTTTATAGAAGCCCAACAAGAATTTCAGAAGGAGGACATAGCGCTGACTACATAGTAGAACAAGGAATCTCTAGAATATGACATGCCTCCATCACTGGACCATACCAACAGAATACAACCTAAGGAACAAGTAAGTACTCTCAAAGACGTTTTGCAATCATGCATCAAAATGTTAGGTGATCCCTCATATATCAAAGTATTGCAAAACATCCTAGAGAAATGTAGCGGCGAGATGGAACTGAATCTAGAACTGAAAACTATCAACCACCTACACACAAGAAGAAGAACAAGTAGAGAATTTAGGATCAATGCTAACATTGAGGATTTCAACAAGGGAGATATTATACTAGATCTAGTATCCTAGGTGAATGTACTACCAAAAACCACATGGAAATGCATGGGAGAACCTACACTGGGATACTCAACTGTTCAATTAAAGCTAGAGAATCAACATAGAGTCCTACCAATAGGTAGATTGAAAGGAGTAACCGTAGATCTGGATGGCGTGCGCACTAAGGCAGACTTTGAAGCCATCTAAATAGTAGACGGTACAACACCTTACCCAGTGCTACTTGGACTCGATTGGGCATTCGAAAACTAGGCCATAATTAACTTGAATGCTAGAAAAATGACATTTGAGTTGGGAGACTACAGGGTTATAGCTCCAGTTGACCCATCAGAAGGCGAGAGGTTCGCCAAACCCACTTGTTTGGATCTAGACAAAATCAACCATTTGTACAGAACAACTGTGCGTGATGTGGACTATATAAAACCAACTTCAGATGGGATACTCAGTTGGTGGAGCATTACTTCATGCACCACGAACTTAGACACTGGGTTAGAAAACTGGCAACAAAGACTACATAAAGTATCCACAAGAAAGTGTGCAATAATAGACCGCACAGTAAGATGGCTTGGCACAGAAATCAGAGAACCATCCAGTTTCCACAGGCTAAATGATTTGTAAACTTTATTAACACAATACGAAGACAAAGTATTAAAGAACCAGAGACTATTAGCACTTGAATTATAGCTAAAGGATACACCTGCAAGATGGTTAGGTGTGCACAAAGAGACTATCACATATTGGTACCAATGCAAACGATTACTGTGCATAAGGTTTAGTGCAGAACAGATATGGAACAACCAATAAAAATATGATGGACTAGTAATACCAACAAAACACTTGGAGGCGTGTAAAACACTATGGAAAATGATGCCACCAGAATAATGGCCTCACCACTTCATTCGTACTTTAGAAGGCATACCAGTGAATTGGTATATAGACCAGGAATTGTGAAAAGGAACCAAGACATGGGTGCCACTCCAACAAAACTTTACAGTCACTTTCTCATTTGAGCATGAAAACCCCAACATAGACACGGCCCTAAAATGGATCAAAGATGTCATATTTATTACAGTACTAGAAGTGGAAGTTATCATAGAGGTACAACAATGGAATAAGTAGATAGTCAAGGAATTGTTATCATGCTACCATGTACAGGAATAAGCACCATATGAAGATGATCTGTGCGATATTCAGATCGAAGAATTCGAAGGTGATAGGAATGTGGAAGGACCACCCTTAGAATAAGAGTTCATCTCTACGCCAATCAAGATCAAGAAGGTTAACATAGGGACCGCCAAGCAACCCAAAATGACTAGCATTGGAGATTATTGGGACAAACAGATGCTAGAAAGCATCATAGAATTGTTGTGAAAATACAACAAAATTTTTCCCACGACCTTTACATAGATGAAAGGAATAGTCGGAGAATTAGGAGAAATGAAGATACCACTCAAACCTGAGGAAAGACCCATTAAAAACCGACCATATAGACTGAACCCCATCTAGAAACAGAAAGTTAAAGATGAGATCGACAGGATGCTCGAGGCTGGCATCATCGAACTAGTCGAAGAATTAGAATGGATAAACCCAATGGTAGTACAGGACAAGAAACAAAGAAGAGGGATCAGGAAATGCATCGAATTGAGGAAGTTGAACAATGCATGCTTACATGACCCATTCCCCACACCATTCACGGATGAAGTACTCAAGAACGTAGGAGTACACGAAGCCTATTCATTCACCGATGGATTTTCAGGATATCATTAGATTAAGATAGCACAAGAGGATAGACACAAGACTACATTTGTGATAGAATGGAGACCGTATCAGTACACAGTCATGTTGTTCAGATTGAAGAATGCAACTGTGATATTCTCCAGAGTGGTCATCGCAACATTTAAGGAATTCATCCACCAATTTCTTGAAGTATACCTGGATGATTGGATGGTTTACAGCCTGTTAAAAAACCATGTGGAAGTTTTACGCATGATGTTAGAATGATACAGACAGTGCCGGATATCACTAAATATCAAGAAATGCATATTTGGAACACCATTTGGGATACTACTTGGACACATAGTATGTAAACAGGGTTTACTAGTTGATTTGGCCAAAATCGCAATCATTGTTAACCTACCAGCACCAAAAACAGTCTTCCAACTAAGAGAAATGTTAAGACATATGGGATATTACAGGAAATTCATCAAAGACTATGCGTAGATTACAACGTCTATGGAAAAACTCTTAAGGAAGGATACCAAGTATCAATGGAACGACGAGTGCCAACACAGTCTGGATACCCTGAAGGAAAAGATGGTCACTGCACCAATATTGGTATTTCCAGACTGGGAAAAGACATTTCACATACATGTAGGTGCATCAACAATAGCACTTGGATCTATCTTAGCACAACTAGGAGCAGGAGTCTTGGATCACTTGATAACGTCTGTAAGCAGGAAATTATTAGACTCAAAACATAATTAGAACACGATGGAAAGAGAAGTCTTAGCCATGGTTTACGCACTACATAAATACAAACATTACCTATTGGGAAAACACTTTAAGATGTTCACATATCATTCAACCCTTAAATACCTAGTTAACAAGATTTTTGGGGGGGGAGAATCTGTTGATGGTTACTACTATTTCAAGAATTTGACTTCGAGGTAATATTCAAACCAGGGAAACTGAATGCAGGGCATGACCACCTATCAAGGGTCACAAATGGAGAGGCACCAAAAAATTTGGAAGACAACTTTCTGGATGCACAACTCTTCTTAGTATAGATTATTGATGATTACTTCACAGAGGTCATCTAGTACTTGAGCACAGGTACTGCATCGCAAGGATATACCATTGCACAGAAGAAGAACTTGGTAGTCCACGCAACCGACTACCAACTAATCACAGGGCATCTATACAAAATGGGCACAGATAGCATTTTACGAAGATACGTACTAGACCACGAATGACCGATAATTTTAGTGGAAGCCAACGAAGGAATAGCAAGAGGGCACTACGCAGGAAAAGCTACCACACAGAAGGTACTACATGAAATATTATGGTGTCCAACAATACATAGATAATCGAAAGAATATTGTCAACAATGTGATGTTTGTCAACGGTTCGGTAAACCCAACAGAAGGGACGAGATGACACTATGACCACAAGTGACACTTCAGGCATTCGAAAAATGGGAAATAGATTTTGTGGGACCCATTAAACCACCCACCAAGAGAACATGGGTGAGATATATTATCACCGCGACTGAATATTTAACAAGATGGGCAGAAGCCGCACTAGTAAAATATTGTAGCACCTAAACAACTGCCCACTTTCTTTTCAAATAGGTAATTACTAGATTTGGGTGGCCAATAATTTTGATGAGCGATCAAGGAACGCACTTCATCAACAACACCATCCGAGTGATGCTCGAAGAGTTCTAAGTTCATCGCCAAAAAATCACATCGTATCACCCACAGGCTAATGGCATAGTAGAAGCCTTCAACAAAATTCTAGAGAATGCCCTGACGAAGATATGCAACGTCAACAGGGACGATTGGGATCTCAAGGTACCAGTAGTACTATGGGCGTATAGAACCACATGCAAAAAGTTGATAGGTCACACACCATTCAAAATGGTCTATGGTTAAGAAGCAGTAGTGTCGTTAGAATTTCTAATAGCTAGTCTACGTGTAGCAACTATGACACAAATGACAGAATGAGGCGCAGTCCAGGAATGACTGGATCAATTATTGTCAATGGAGGAAGAAAGAATCTTGGTAGGATTCCACCAACAAGTAAATAAAGCGAGAGACAAAAGGTGGCACAACTGCCACATCAAGAGAAATATGTTCAAGAAAGGAGATCTAGTATTGCTCTATGATAGTAAAGCGATGTAGCACCCACGGAAGTTGAGGATGCATTGGCTAGGACCATACGAGGTAAAAGCTATCACGGATAGAGGAGCCATATAGTTGAAAGATATAACAAGCGCAGACCTGAGAGGAATGATCAACGGGAGCCGGCTGAAGCTATACAAGGATAGTTGACTGCCCACCATGCTATACACTATGCAGTTAAAAAAAAAAAGAAAAAAACACCAGCGCGGAGCATGACGGACAAGTCACATATGCAACACGAAACTTGTGAGGGAAAAGACAACAACCATATCGGAAAGGGAAATAAGCGGGAAAAGTAAATTTAGTAAAAGCACACTGACATGACAACATGCGGTAGAATTAAAGCAAGGAAAGGATGGATGGGATGTTGCTGGAAAAGTAGCCATAAGGGCAGGTATGAAACTTTTGTGGATGCATTTAACCCAAACTTATGGTACATTAATCGCACAAGGTAGGAGGCATCCTCAAAAAGATTCATGGCACACAAATACAACACACAAGCACATAAACAGTTAGTCTATTCGCACAAGAAGAATGGAGAAATAGAAAGAGCAGCCCGACTGCAAAGAGCGAGATCATAGAGCTTATCTGAGCTATTTGAACCAAGAAAATGTCTACCTGACACCAGTATGTCACCACCAAAGCTTGCAGAACCAAGCCAAACAGTCCGACCTACTAGGGTTGAAACTAGGTCATGAGGGATACGGGAAGAGAACGACCAACAATCACCGGAGATTGTCGATATTGACGAAGTCCCATCACCGGAGGACATTCTAGTTTAATCAACATCGATCCAGGAAGAGATCCCGCGACCCTAAGTGGAAACCAAGAAAGAGGACACTTCAGAAGCATCACAAGAGCCTTGAAATGAAGCAGTAGGAACTCATCAGGAAGGACAGCTAGAAAATGCCGAAGCAACCATGGAAATAAACAGAAGCACATAGAACTTGAAAGTAGAAGCCCAACCAAATGTTCCTCAAATACCCATCCCAAACTTTTCTTTTTTGGCCAAGACGACTGGTGAAATGTGCAAGTATTGGGAAGAATGGATGGCAAAGCAACAACCGAGAGTTGTTGAAACTTTGAACTAGCCAACACAACAGAAAGACAATATTCAGATACCGAGCTCGCCTTGAAATAAACCAGCTGCAGAGATTGTGCTACCTCGCACACCATAAGGAATACATGTGGAATAACAACTATTTGAAAGTTCAAATTTTTCAACCATGACGTAGCAGATGAAAGAAAATAACCAGAGCTTGCACCACAAGTATTTATGGAGACAATAGCCATGAACCCTCTCAGAGTTACTATCACTAAGCGACGCCAGTGGACAACCGGATTGGACAGAACCAAAATCTTAGGATTGTTGAAGATACCACACCTTGGCAGAGGCCAATATGCGATGCATCAAGAAACTGTTAGTAGTTACGCATGGAGGGGATGTATGGCTAGACAAACCCGTCCCCATAACTATTGAACTTATTGCACAGATTACAGGACTACCCATCCGAGGTATGGATACCACGCTAATACTACATGACAAGTCCAAGGAAAAAACATTGGCAGAAGAAATGAAGAAGAAATATGGCACCGACAGGGGAATGAGAGGCATTATAATCAAGCGAATTAATGATGCCGCGACACAAGTAGGAGAACATATCTTAGCCTACAAACTGTTAAGAAAATGCCACAAAGATGAAGTACCAGAAGCAGTCATCGCAGTTGCATATTAGTGTGCGGAAGGCACCTTCATGAGCTGGGAACCATATTTGTCAAACTTGTTCCAAATAGACTATAGAGACACGTAGGAAGCAAGTACAAAATTTCATTATTCATGGCTAATTACTCTCATCGCTTTTGTGGGATGGAAAGAACCGGACCACGTCACCTTTTGTACCACACCACAACCAGGAGGAGTGAGATATCACATCCTGAAATCTACACCACTGGCCAAGCACAAGAAGTAAAATGGGATTATATTCGAAGCTTACCTACAAGAAATGCAGGAAGCAATAAACCGAGCATGGAGGATAACACCAGAGGTTGTCGCGCGATACGGGTGCATCGCCAATTTCTGGGCTAGGCGACAAGCCATGTGGATATAGCCAAAACAAGACCCACAGAAATAGTGCCTACAGATGTGCTACTCTGTCACCGAGGGAGACATTGACATGATCATCCATGAGTGGCTGGATGAATGGAAAATCCCATTTATACCCAGAACAATACTAGGACAAACAGTAGAAGGAGGGGCTCCACAGGCAGAAACACAGCCTCCACAAGTCCCAGTGCCCAAG
The DNA here is from genome assembly GCA_009831015.1 of Picea engelmannii. Lineage (NCBI taxonomy): Eukaryota > Viridiplantae > Streptophyta > Pinopsida > Pinales > Pinaceae > Picea > Picea engelmannii. The sequence continues at coordinate 14,614 of ML876181.1, forward strand.
AAACCAAGAATGGGCCAAATCAAGTTGACTGAGATAGAGGGTGGCTCAGAGTAGCCAGGGACCCAGAAAGGGAGAACAAAATCCACTTAGCTAACCAATGAACAACAGAACCCAGCTGAGGGAGAACAGGAAACCGCGACAAACCTCATCACACATAAACTAGTGGGAACTAAGAGACCAACGATACATGAAACAGGTGCATGCAAGAAATCAAAGGCACAACGATCACCACCAAAATACATAATCACAGAGGACGATGGTGAGATGATTGCCATAATGGTCCAGGATTGCCTCACAGAGGACTTTGATCATGTAGTGCACCATAGGGATAAACTGCAGAAGGAACTGGCAGAAATGGGGCAACTCCTGAAGAAATTTGGAGAAGCCCAGATTACAAGTAGCAACAGAGGAATAGAACCATCAAGCACACAGACCACATAAATAATGGAGGTAGGAAAACGTGACTCAGTTCTTCCGAAACCACATTCCACAATTTACATAAAGTCGAGCATGATACGAATGGATGAAATTGTGGGACATACACCACTGAAGGACTTGGATCAGATCCAATTGGTCCTAACACGAATGCCAACAAAGGCCTTATACCAATTGTAGGTTAGCTTCGACCATGAGATACAGTCTCGAGAACATAAAAACTTGGTCGAACTACAACAAGAAAAAAAAAAGCAGGAAACACTGGAAATAGTTTGCGCGCAGGCAAAATCAGAAACACAGGAGGAGAAGGGATGTAGAACTGAGTTGGAACGTAGAGTGGAAGACATTTTTGGAAAACTTCCAACTATTGCGCAAGGAAGTGAAATCCCATCGGCATAAAAGATCGATCAGATTACGCATGCAATTGATCAATATCAGAAGGAGATCAAGACTCTCCGTGGACAGATTAGACCAACAACTCCACCAACAGTAAAGAAGTAGAGGAAGCAGGAAGCAACAATGCAACTACAGGAGATAGAAAAATAGGTTAGCATAGCAGCTGACTTGCTGGATAAAGCAACAAAACTCTGGACAAAACTAGAAGAGGATCCACAGGTCCAACAATGGGACAAGGAGGAGGAAGCAATCAATGCAAAGATCCAAGAATTCAAGCAACAATAGAAAACCATCCCAATTCTAGAATGGGTCAAGGGGACACAAAAACTAAAGAAGTTACACGCAGAACTTCACACTGCACAAACACGGAAATAGGAGTGGCATGCTCAAATAGAACCGTTGCAGGAACGGATAACAACAGTACTAGATCTGGTAGAAGAAGCCAGAACACAGTCAACACAGACTCAACTATAATGTGCAGAACTGATAAGCGAAGAAGTAGCAGCGCAAACAATCGATACTATCAAAGAAAAAAACACGCAGGCATTGACAAAGGCAGCAGAATTGTAGGAGAAGTTCCAGATGATAGCTAGGGAGATCAAGGAGGCACAACGCAATTAGGTGAATCGGGATGAGTCACATGTCAATGTTGGGGGCCTATTGGCACCAGGCCAAAGTGGAAAGAAGGATGATCATGGGAAAGAAATCATGCAAGAAATTGAAGTGACAACTGGAAAAATATGAGCACGAGAGAATGAAAGAAAGCATGCATAGAGGAAAGCAACAGCTGGAGGAAGAATAGGACGCGCATGGGAGAAAAACCTAGCATAAGAAGGGTTAGGGTTTTGGTAATATTCTATAAGTGGCTGAAAAGCCCGAAACGTATAAATATAGATATGAAAGTATCATATAAGGAGGTGGTTATTGCTGCTGTTGTTATCATTGTTTATTTTATGCTATTTTTTATGAGGATTACGATTGTCATTGTGTGATTGTTCCGAGCACTGTTGTCGGAAATGCGGGAAGGATTTTGAGTTGTATGAACCGATTTTTGTAAGCTGTTGAGAAAGAATAGATAGTAGGGAAGGTAGATCTGAGGATTAGACCACAGGTTGTAGAGCCTGGTGTGATCTAGTTCACCTCACATATATATTACCCACTTTTGCAGACCGCTGTAAGCGCGTGGCACAAGGAAATCAAGAACCACCATAATAAAAGAGCCAAGATCCAGATCTTTGTGTACATAGCCTAGGAGGGGTGAAACATGGTAATCTCTTTGTAATGTGTTGAATGTCTTCATATCTTTAACTTCTTTCAGAAATAGATGATTATAATTGATTAATAACCAAATTCACTATTAGAATCTGTTTATATTTTGAGTTATATGCATATGATTCCTAGGAACAAGTAGATTACAACAATGGTTCGCAGAACAGGAGCGTAATCAAGAAACCCTTTATCCCCTACTCTTTCCCAGACTGTAAACACCTGAGTCTTACATTCAACCATCTATAGCTATCTCAGGTGAGATTGTGCAGTACCTTCCAGGCGCTGCGTTGCCTTTTGGTTTACGAGGAGGGCCAATAGTTAGAGGCTTTGCTGGAATCTCGAATGACATGAACCCTGGGTCAATAAATCAAACAAAATAAACCAACAGTCGTTGTTCTTTAGAGATGGGATCTATCCCAACTGACTTCCCTCTACGCATATCCCCTTCAAGATCTACGTAGTGATCAAAATGTAATTGTAGTCTCATGGGATGTTGTCTCAGTTAACCGCGCTAGCCAAAGGCGGGATGTAATCCGGTAAGATCAACAGGATCTTCTTTGCATTAGCCATATTGTCATGATGTTTACTTCGCTTCTCAGTCGCAGGGTTAGAATGACTAGAATGTCATGCGGTCGAAGGGGAAGCCTACAGTCCCCTAGTCGACGATGCCTGAGCACCTTCAGACATAGCTCTGTCAGCCATAAACTTCTTTAGGACCTCTTTGACGGACTTCTCTAACTCATTCTATTCTCCCAACATTCTCTCTTTTAATCAGACAGTTCGGGGTAGGCGAGCGGACAGATGGAGTAAGAAACGGATGGTGATGTCTAGGTTTTGAAATCATAGTTTGACACATAATCAATTCTCATATAATCAGGGGGGGNAGTCCTCGTGTAGTGTCGGATGGGTTAAATAAGCGAGCATCGTAACATATTCTTCCAATGGGCAGAACTGATTTCATCAATGAAAATATGTTTGTTATGGCACAGTCTCAACGTCCCAAACACGATCTATTCACCCATAAATGCACTTCCTAACTGTTAAGGAGCATCGTTTTAATGGTCGGGGTGCCTCCAATGGTCATATATCTTCGCCAGGGAAAAGTCCCATTCTGCGCGGTTTTGCCGCTTTGACGAGGTTTAGGGCCTACAAGCTTGCCTCTTGCGAAGATTTCTCTGTAACTTCCTGTAATTTTCCCAACTTGTCTTTCTTCTTACTGAGCTTCCTTTCCTTCTTTCCTATGATTTGACTCTCTCTAACTATTTTTGGATTTCTCTTTCCATTCTTATTCCTATCTTCTTTTAGCATGGTAACTTCGCACTGCTGATATGATTTCAAAGGGTTCAAAGTTAATATTCCTTCCCTTACCACTTCCTAGATGGGTATACATTCTTCTTGCATGGATAGGTCCTTCAAACCTTCTTGTGTTATTTCAAATTTGACAACTAATTCTCTTTCCTTATGTTTCTTCGACTCAACTTCTTTTTCTCCTATCGGTTGATCTATCTTTCTAGCTATGAAATCCCTTAGTTCTTGTTTTTTCTTCTCTATATCTTTTTCCTCTGCTTTTCTTCTGACCCAATCCTTCTCGATCCAAGTTTTTCCTAACAAAATGGGAAAAGGGATGATGTTCTCAACAAACTTAATGACTTCAAATTCCTCTTCAGTCGATGTTCCATG